>CM062347.1:60920660-61070660 GCA_031216105.1 Dalbergia cultrata
ATCTCTCAGTAACTGAGAAACAGGAGAAGATAGAATCAAGGGGGTCAGTCATGCCACAATAGATGTTGAAAGTAATTGACCTGCTTTAAAGTATTGAATGTATTCTTAAATCTTAGTTCCTTATTATCTCTTCAGTCTTCATTGACCCGCTTTTAATCAGAGCTATTTGGTGCCCCCGTTGACAAAGTAATTGCTGAACTGAAGTCATGCCGGTTCCAATGTTTCATTGCTGGAATTGGCAGGCAGGAAAGTTTTTGAAATCAACTTTGGAGTGTCATCTTGCCTTTTTATATTTATTTTTTTACAAGGATTGACATCAAATGATCAAAGGATCTGATCTTCAAAATAAATAGCCTTATGAAATATCTTGTGCATTAATGTCAACCATTTTCGATTTTCCCACTTTTTTCTGAATTAATTTTAATTTTTTCTCCTATTCAATCCTGAACCGAAATTGGACAATTAAAGTTGTAGAATTGCTATACAGAACATGATTGTTAATAGCGTGGGCTGGCCAAGATTGTATCACATGCAATTCACCAAGTGCATTTTAAGTTCATGGCAGTATGCCTAGGGGACTAAAAATAGTTACTCACGCAGATGAAGTGCGCTAGCGCAGTATGTATGATTACTCATCCCATAAACTTTTCACCCATCACCTCCTTATCCGTCCCTCACAATAATTTCCATTAACATCAAACCAAATTGTCCAGCAAAAAAATAATAAAAATTATAAAGACTCAACACAATTTGCTTCAGAACTAACTAGCATTAACACAATGCTTCTCCAACGGACAACGAAAATAAATCTGACAAATATGTCAAACACCATACCAATCTTCGCCTTACTTTTATCAAATTTCACCACCTCAAAACTATATTTTATACTGAGGTAAAACGAATCAACTGCTAATAATTTTAACCATTACCAGTAAAATATTCCGAACAAATCCCCCTGAAAAAAAGGTGTAATCAATGATCATGTATTTGGGCTGCAAAAGGAGAAATGTTATGTTGACGCACTTGTGCAATGCATATGGCGGACGCATACATACGGAAGGAGGATACCATTATTGTGCACATAGAAATTAAAAGCCTACTGTGGAGAATGAGGCATTTTACAAGATCAAAAAATTATTAAAAGAAAAGAAATGGAAAACCCACATTCCCTTTCCCCAAACTCTCTATGTTTCCCTTACCCACTTGCAAAGCCAAACCTTTTTCCATTTTCTCTCAATCTAAACTCCACCTCAACTCCTGCAATCTCTCCCCATACTCACCCCAAACTCTTTCATCCTTACCTCCTCCTCCTCCGTCTCCTTCCACTCTAACCTAACCATAGCCGCACCACACCACCACTCTTATGTAGATCGTTCTTCGTTGTAAGAGACCTATAGAGTTGCCACGTCAATGTTTGAATTCATTCTTCTCTTATCCTTCGTTGCCACATCTTCCACTCTTCCTTCCTGAGTTCGTCTTCCCAGATCCACGCCACTTCCTTAGTTTTTGTTTAATTTATAACCAATGACCACTTTGAATCCTTGCGGGTGTTGGGGAAATCTTAGGTATGAATTTGTTATCAACATCGGAAGCAACAAATATTTCCTCACACCTGTGCAGTTAAATAGGTAGTACCAAAAATACTCTAGGCAGTATAATAATTTGGCAAAAAAATAAAATAAGAGGCATTGCAATTTTTAATGTGGGAAAACCCCAACTAGAGGGACAAAAAACCCATAAAATCTAGTCCAGCAAAAAACTTCCACTATGATCAATAAGAATACAATCAGCCTTCCTAGTAGCTCTAGGGAATCTCAACAATCAACAGAATACTCACCCAAAGGGCGGAACACAACCATATAACTCCACAATGTGGGTATCACGAAATAGCCACCAAAGAAGGCAATAAAATTAATAGGTTATATCAAACAATCAAGCTCAACATCAGGAACAACATACTAAATTTTCGAGATAAATGAAACACGTTTACTCGTCTGATGATGAACCTTGCCGTGCCCTTTTTCTTCTTCTCTCGACGTCACTTCACGTCTCTCACGGTTTCTTCTTTTTCTTTTCCACACTCCTGTAGCGTGTTTTCCTTTTCCTTTTATTTGTCTCTTTTTTTTTTTTTTCTCAAACAAGTTGTTAGGCCTGAGTAGGGAAGCCCACCAATAGCAAGTAACAGTAGTATAAGCTAATACATTTTTTTGTAGGTGAGTTTTTTTTACAGCTAATAAATTCATTATGAATTTGTTGATTAATTATGTTCTCATCATATTTGGATTTCTGGTTTGCGTCAAGTTGTGATTTTTTTTTCTTTGTTGTTGTTCATTGATTAGAGGGTGTGTTTAGGGAGGGGGTTGAAAATGATGGGAGAAAATCACTTTAAGAAGCAAGTTTTCAGCATTTCGCATGTTAAATATATAAGGATTTTTTGAATTGTTGAGTGGCGTGTAACGTATGAAGTTTTTCTTTTTGTTGCTGCTCAACAATGATCAGAGGGTGTCTATTGGGTGTTGAATGCAAGAAAAAATTGCATTGAGGAGCAACTTTTTGGCTAGTATTATAGAGTAATGTTATTTTAACTCGTACTTGGTGGGACACCGTGCTGGCATACTCACATCTACCATTGAATTAAGTGTGAGACCCAAACTAATTAGGATCTACATCCAATTTAATAGTGGACGCGAGTGTGTCGGCACAATATCCTACAAAGTGTGGGTCAAAATAACATTTCTCAGCATTATATGCAGTTTACCGTTCAGTACATAAGGGTAGTTTTTGTCATCTGTCTAGTGAGGTATGCATAATTTTTGTTTGAGTTTTTGTTTGTTTCCTTTTACTGACTACTAAGCCAATTTGTTTGGGTCACATACTGATGAAGGACTAGTTAATTTTCATTAAATTTCTTTGAAAGTAGTATCACTTATAACAATGTTGTCCTTTAATAGGTAGGACTCCTTTTCTTCACCTTTGCATATTTTAGAGATTTTTCCCTTTCTTCAATGCCACCTTGCATTTCCTTTGGAAAGATCACTTGAACCACCAAAAAATGGAGGAAAGAAAAAGGAATAGAAAAATGGACTGTTGATCATGCACTTTGAGAGATTGTTGCCACATTAAATTTATTTGCTTATGTTAAGTCTATGTATAAGTTTCTATTTCATTCTAAAAAAAATTGTTGTATAGTTTGGTTGTATTTTTGGTTAGTATTTGAGCATTTTCATGGACATGTGAAAACACGAATATTAGTGATTTGAAAATGAAAGTAGTCAATATGTATAACCTATTATAGTTATAGAATAGTTGAAATATTATTTTTGGTATTGGTATAAAAAATTGTGCTGATGCAAGATTATTTTCTACAGATAAAAGAATTCTTTGATAAAATTCATAATTTTATGAATATAAAATATTATTAAATGTAATAATAAAATTAAAGTTTGATCATTAATATTATATTCTTAATCTTATATTGTGGTGCTTAATTTTTATTTACTCATAAATTATATTTTTTTATTATAGAATAAAAATAAAATAAGATCATTAATTAACAAGTAGAATATGTACATAACGTTGAAACTCAAAACATAATCTAAATTAAAATATTTCAAAATTAGATCAAATAGGAAATTAAAAATTTCAAAACTATACTAAAAATACAGTGTTAATAAAATTCATAATTTTATAAATATAAAATATAACTAAATATAATAATAAATTTAATTTTAATAATTAGTTTTATGTTAATTATTCTTGTAATGATAATTATGTTTCATATTTTTAATAATGAGAGTGTTGTGTTTACTAAATTTAGTTTGGTGTACATCATCGAATATTTTTTCAAAAAAGTTTTATAATATAATATAGACAGTGTTTGAGAATTTGAGTAATAATAATAATAATAATAATAATAATAATGCATAACATGAAAAGTAATAGCTACTTAAATGAGATAACATCAATGCGTTCACAAATTTGAAAATATTCGTTCCAATAGATTCAGTAAAGTAATAGGAAAATCGCTATTACAATCAAATTCTTCAATCATCTACATCTATATAATAGCCTGAAAAGATAGACAGTATAAATTTTTGTAAAATTTAATATATTTATCAAAACTTATTTATAGACTAATATGTGTCATATCTTAATTTCATTATCCTTTTTTGTTAAATCAAAAAATACATTTCAGGAGTTAGTTATTTGCAGAGTGTTTCTATTGTTAGCATATTTGAATTTTTTAAATTTGCCTTCTTTCCCTAATTATTATTAATTAGATTTAGAATAAATTACTTAGATTATTTTATCAGCTATTGAAAATTGTTATGTATCATATATAATTGATTTAATTAAAAATAATATATATATTAATTATTTTTAGACAAAAAACCAATAAAATATAAAAGCAAATGCTAAAAGCAAAGAATGTACAATATTCCAATATCAGTACCACAAACTTCAATTGTATTAGGACATTGTTAGTTCAGGGAATTTCTCAGTGATTTATATGATTTTATTTGTAATACAACATGAGTTGACACAAACGTAGATAGGCTCATTTTTATTCATATGAAGTTTGGCTTGACACAATTACAATGATATTGTACATGTGTGAGTATGATTTCAAGGTGGTAGTAGGTACATAATTTATTGGGTGCAAATTATGTGTAGGAAAAAGAAAAAAAACTTAGGAACATAATGCACTGGGCGCATATTGTGTACCTTGGGTTGCGGCATTGCACCAGGAACACACGAGCATGCTGCATGCTTGCAATGTTGCAATCTGCCTCAGCGTGTCAAGGAGCTGAATTCGCTGGGCGCAAATTGTGTACATTAGATTTTTTTTTTTTTTTTTGTGATTTTGGTATCTAGCGGATTATGTTCCACCTTCTATCCCATCCTAATTACTCCACAAATGACATATTCTGATATTAAGCCTCTTTTATATTTATATTAAAATTCATTTCCTGACGTTGCTACATTTGCTTTTTTTTTTTAAAGACAATAATATAGGGAATAAAACACAATAACAATCAACTAAAAAAAATAATAGAACGCAATAACAATATCAAAGTGCTTACAAACACTACTTTTCAAACACAAATACAAATTAATAGCTCAACAGCCAATATCAACCCCTTCTAAATAAACATCAAAGTGTTTGTTAATACTACATGTCAAATAGAATTAATAACCACAAGTGATTCTAAATTGAAAGTCCATAGCAAACGGAACAATACAAATATCTCCTTAAATTGTAATCAACACCTCAAATCAATCATCATTGTGTATTTTGTTTTCTTTGCCACTTGCACTGTACTTCCTGCATCCTAACATGTTCCTATCTTCGTTGTCTTCTCTTGCAGCGTCTTTGCATCTCTACCCATAAAAGAATGATGACACAAAAAGAAAGAGGGAAAAAAAAAATCAAAACCAAAATTTAAAACTATCATTCTTTTTTTTTAAAAAAACTTAGATTTTCAATTGTCATGTGTACCTTATATATGCAATTTCTTCAATCATGCATCACCCACTCATTGCAGTAGAACTAGGGAGGGACCAAAGATGACGTATTGTTAGACAATACACAATTTCACAACATGAATGCTTAGCCACATTCCAAGCTTTCCAAGCATATATAGATGAAAGGCTCAATTTGATCACTATGAAAGGGCTTGTTTATTGCATCAGTTTCAAAACTAATAAATCACTTTAAATTTCAGTTTTAAGACTAATAAATCACTCTAGTAACCTTGCTTCTGCATATTTCACATCAACAGAATTAGATGATTGTTAATACATTTAACTTCACAATTAATATAATAAATTTGATAAAATGAAAGGTTTGAATAGTTTAGAGTGCTAGATATTTTCTATATAGATTGCCTCTAATTTTAGATTTAAAAATGGTTCGATTTGTATGCAATCATACTATATGGATTACATAGTAGAATTGAAAAATTTTATTTCAAAACCCAAATCAGATCCATGCGATTCAATGATTTTGAAGATAGAGATCGTCGTGTTGTCGAGTGCTAGCCATGTGCGATCCCAAATCGTGGTTGTAGGGTTTCCTCCAATTTGTTCTTGGTTTTTGAAGTTGTGTCACATGCACTAAATAAAACCCTTATCTCTTCTATTTATAGAGAGATACACGTTTCTAATTGATTAGAAAAGGAATATTTAGTTTCAAAAAAACATCTTCAGAATTTGAAAACAAATCTTTTTGATTCCGATTCCACAATATCTAATATATTTATCATCATATTTAAAATTTATATTATCTAACAATATAAATAGAATCACAAATTTAATATACATATAATATACCTCGTATATGTTAAAATCTAAATTCTTAAACAACCCTAATATGTTTATTACATCCTTCGTGTGCAACCTAATATGTTTACATTAAGTTGGTAGTATGTTCAATAATATTATCGTGCTTACAAGTCATAAATAGTCTCTAGCAAGACATCATGACAGACCTAAGAAATAATAAATTGAAAGTCCATATCAACTTAACCAATAGGACGTGTCATAATCATTTTGTTGGACGATAATCTAATTTGAACATAAGGCATGTATAATGTCATCCTTGTATTGTTCAAACATAATTTCTCAATTTTCAAGTAGACTGATAAATCAAATGACCTATTCAGTTCATTTTAGCATGGTCATGCATTTCTTAGTCTCATTTATCGAAGGGCCAAATAGATACCTATCTCAGCTAGGGTATTACATTTATCTTACTTTAGACCTCTTGAATGATATTAGTGTCTCTATTATCAATATGATACTAATGCTTCTGATTCAAGGTTTTGATTGGTTTTGTTTGTCTTTGTTTATTTGTTTGAACTATCGTACTTACTGGGTTATGCTTTTATCAAGTTCCTGTTATTGGTGTTCCTTAATTGTGATTCTTTCAATTAGTTTCATTGTATTCACATTTCTTTGGTTGTATTTATTGAGCAACACATAAGAGTATTTAATCCTAATGAAGTGTTGATCCTCACTTGTCTAATCTATCTCACTTCTTAAGATTGTAATACAAAAACTCTTGCAGTTTTTACAGTCATCCCAAAAATTCCAATGATTGGTATTATGAGGTGCACCCGTTAGATGCAAAATACATTCCAACACTGTAACCTATATTTCAGGTATTAATGGTTACTAAAATGGTGAAAATTTAAGCTTACAATGTTGTTTTGTAATAGCTTTTCATATCATTTTAAAGTAACATGTATTGATACTAGATGTGCCATGGTGATATCTATGAAGACAATATTCTAAAACCTATGCACTAATATCAGCAAAGTCAACTTATTACATGAAATTACACCCTAATATCACCAAAACTATCTATTTCCTTTGCGGCTAAGAAAACTTTCCAGTGGACCTGATTTTGATGTTTGTACAATGGATGCGGAGATTTGGTTCAAGCTCCTACTAAGCATGCATTCATAAGCTCCATTGGTTTTGTCCAATTTAGCATTCCATTTCACTTGGTACTTATATAATTTGTTTTTATAAAAATCTGTTGGGATTCATTTTAAGAACTGTGGTTGGATTTTGAGAAGAATACATTCTTCTATGTCTTTTGCAAAATATTTATCTATGATGGTGTTTCTTTCTATTTTCCCTATATCTTATTCAAATACCATGAAAAGTTATAGCATGTTTAGATTTTGAAGTGATGCCATAAAGCCACACAAATCTGCATTTTCGATAGAAGAGAGAAATGATTCTCTGTTTTAGTGTCTTTTCTAGGCTGCATCATAAGTAGCTTGGTTGTTCCTCATACTTTAATTATTTTGCTAATCAATTTATGCCAAATGATTATTGTAGTTTTTTTTTTATTTTTTTTCATTGTTTTTAAGGTTTGAGTAATTGGTTATTGCTTTCTCTATTTTCCTAGCATAAGTTGTTCTCTTCCATTTCTCTGTTTATTTCTAATTTTGTTTCTTGTGCAACTTTGGATAATGAAATGCAATTTTTTTGGTGACTAGGAACAACTTGGTATCTAGGATGTCTTGTTTAGCTAACTATAGATCATTCTAGGTGCAACTAGATCTTGAGAAGGTACTTTTAAATTTTCTATTTGTTGTGTTTTGGTTTTTATGACTAAAGTTTATTTTAGTGTTCAAGTTTTTTGTTTTCTTTGTTCTGATATTGCTTATTTACATTCTGGAGGGTATTATACAAGGATTTGGATCCTCTAAAGTGAGAATCTCACTTTAGAGAATAAAGTGAAGAGATTTTACCATTAAATTAATAAAATAAAGAGGACCCACTTTTAATTTTATTAATCCAAGGGTGAAATCTCTCATTTTATCTTCTAAAGTGAGATCCTCACTTTAGAGGATTATACAAAGTACCTGGATGATATCTGGTGATTATTTTAAAATGGATAATGAGTTATAGTTCATTACTTACTAATATATAATTGAAAGAAATTTTCAAGTATGGCTATCAAATTTACGGCAATTTTCTATGTTTGTATTATATTGAGTTCAAGGTCTTTTCATACATTAAAGAAGGCTCCTAAATCAGTAGAAACATGTAGCCTTATATCAGTACCAAAGCCTTATTATTCTATTCAACATCATCAAAGGTATTTTATTGTTATTTCTTCATTCAACTTGCGTATCCTTGAATCTCATGTATTTACTAAGTTCCTCTTTAGTTTCAATTTTATTGTTAATTTGCCACTACATCATCTAATTATCATGACAACATCTAAATTTTTAGGTGATATACTCATGAAAATTGGAATTTTGGTGTCAGGTGTATGAACCAAATGCCACAATGACCGGGTAAGCAAACAAGCTGTTGATTGAATCATGACTAAATCATAAAACAATATTCTTTTTGTCATATGTTATGGTCACTTTGACATGGTTATCACGACTTTGTGCATTCAAAGTTTCTGGTATGTGCTCAATTAATTCCCTTTTTTTGGCTTTCCATCCATACCATGTATTTTTTTGAATATTTTAACTAATTTTCACTGGCTTACTAGGATTCTTTACATAACAAGTGCTGGTACGAGTTATATATGCTGAATTTTGCCTTCAAATTTGCTTCATTGCAGGTAATTTTTATCATGACTGTTTTCTTTTTTATATATGATTGAATACAATTTCTTTATCTTTAAGTGCTCTCTTTAGCCTGCATTTGGTTTACTGTAGGTGAGTTATGTTGCATTCTTTGTCATATGACACTCACGAGATAAGCTTTATGAGGTATATCATGAGTATCTATTATGTCAATGTTCTGCTGTGTTTTATTCGTTTGTGTAAATAGACAACTCATCCTTTGAAGCATCTTCTTCTCTATTTAGTGCAAGAAAAGCTTTTGATTGGCATTATGGTTAAGACTGTAGTGGAACTTCTGCTGCATTTGATTTAGGAGTTTTTATCATCCTTCAAAGATGATCTCTGTTGAATTTGATTTACGAACCTGTGTTAGCCCTTGATGTATGTTGAATTTGAATTATGAACTTTTGTTGGATTTGTTCAAAAACTATGTCTATTGAATTTGATTTAGAAGAGTCTGTTTCCTTCAAAAATGGCATATGATGAATTGTGGGTTGCAAAACCTTCTCAAATATCACTCGATGATCTTTTATAAAGATGAGAAAGGTCATTAAGACGCACGAAGTCTGATCACTTTGGCTGTTGAAGTGGAAAAGTTGCTAACTACTATTGCAATAGGTCCTTAGATTGATAAGCATTTTGTTGTTGTTATTGGTTGAATTTCCAGTTTGGTCCCTATAATTTATTATTAAATTTTAAGGCAGTTAACATGTCAATTGTTGGATATCATTATTTTGCTTAAAAGGCCATAATGTTAATATTATCCTCCATCTATAATTTATGTGAACATGGTGGTTTTTGGTGCTTCTCTTGAATGCATTCAAGAACTAAATATTTGGTATCTTAATATGATATTTTTTGCTTTAAGTATCATATATGCTTCAATATGTTTTATTCTTTACTGATTTTGTTTTTTGGTTCCTGCTAATCATTAAGGGTGCTGTCACAATTGACAGTCTGACACCATTGGCATCGGAAGCAACGATAATGGTAAGAGGTAATGTAATGTTTTGCTTAATTTCCTCATTTGTTTGATTATATTGGTAAAGCACTATTTTCTTCTAACGTGTTAGGATTTTCTTTTATCCTTAGATATCCTAATATCCTTATCCTTACTAATCCTTACTAGTATTCTAAGAGAGGGATTTAGGCAAGTGATACTTGAAACAATGACACCTGTAAATATAATCATTACTTTAATCTGTTTACTTGAGCACCATGTGTTACTAAAATTATTAAGTTTCTCTCCTCTATATCAATACGGAACAACTATAAATTTCGGTTGCTGCTTTTGGCAGTCATATGCCAAGTTTCAAATTCAAATCCAGTAGTTTAACCCCCACAGCTACATACTAGATGCTACATGGCCCGCTCCTTCCTGCAAAAAATGAAAGCCCTTCCCAGCTCCAAAAAAAGAAAGCCTCTAGTAATTCTTCCCACAAATCCTCCTTAGATGCCAAGTATATGGCAGCACTACAGCCTATATTTCAGGTATTAAGGGTTACTAAAATGGTGAAAATTTAAGCTTCCAATGTTGTTTTGTAATAAATTTTCATATCATTTTTAAGCAATATGTATTGATATTAGATGTGCCTTGGTGATATCAATGAAGACGACGTTCTGAAACCTATGCACTACTATTAGCAAAGTCAACTTATTACATGAGATCATGTAGTAATATCACCAAAACAATTTATTTCCTTTGTGGCTAAGAAAACTTTCAAGTGGACCTGATTTTGATGTTTGTACAATGGATGCAGAGATTTGATTTCAGCTCCCACTAAGCATGCATTCATTAGCTCAAGGTATCTTTTTTCCTTGGGGAATCTCAATTCAGGTCATTGATGTTTGGACTATATTGCTCTGAAATTATTGAATTTGGAGCTGCCACAACCTATTTTTTATTAGTGAGTATGTTCCTGTACTCATTATTCTATGCACTACTATTATATTGTTTTGAAGTGATGCCATGAAGCCATACTACACTGCATTTGGAGGGCCGCCTTGAATAGAGAAAGGATTCTGTGTTTTATAAGTTTTCATACAATATTTGTATCCAGTCAAGTCTCATTTTTTGATATCTATAAATATGTTCATTTTCTTTGTAGACTTTCATAATTTGACTTTTCATAGTTTCATACTTTCATTCTCTATAACTATGGATCATTTGATTTTTTGTGTTTTTGTTTTAACTTCTGTACATGATATTTTAATTCTTTATGTTGTGAAATTATCGGCCCAAACGACAGAAACAATAGCACAATGAATCAAGGTAAATAGTAAGTCGCGGTGGGACTCGCCTGACACTATTCACTATTCACGTGAATAATGCTCAGTAGTCGAATTGAGTTACTATTCCTGTGAATAGTAAGATCGATGTCACTATTCACTAGAGTGGGACCCACGTCACTATTCACGCCGACAGGTTAAATGTGCGGAAGCGTAATAAAATTATGACACCAGGAATTTACGTGGTTCGGCTTAAAGCCTACGTCCACGGGCAAAGACGACAACCAAATATTTCACTATGAAAATATGATGGAGATACAAAAGGTGGACACACTCCACTCAACCCAAATCCCAAATACACCCAAAATATCTCACAATATTTTTCTCACTAGTGTATACTCTCAACTCACAAAAGAGAAGAACTAATAAGGAACAAATAATTATACTCCATTTTACTAAAAGGAGGAGAGAATATTTTTGTGTTTCTCCGTTTTTGTTGTGTTTTGAGCTGTAGAGCAAAGCTCTATTTATAGAGCTTATTGTGCCATGAATTTCAAACTTCCATTCGGTGCTCCATGTGCTTCAACCAATCCTTCACCGAAAGCATGGGCATGTTTTCTTGCACTTTGAAAATTAAAGCCATGCACATGTAGTTGTCGTGCTGCACCGAATAGTATTTGACATTTTGTTAACTTTAGCTTTTAAAGTCAAGCCACTCTTCCTGACAAATCTCCACCTTAACTTGATTTTTCATCCATCTTTAAGTTTCTGAAGTCGCTTTCTTCAGTGTGCCCGTACGGGCAAACTTACATATTGCGAATACCAACTAAGTCCAAGCAGTGCTTGAACTTAGCTATCGTGACTGACTTTGTCAACATATCTGCCGGATTGTCCGAGGTACCAATCTTCTTCATTGCAATGGTACCTTGAGAAATAATCTCCCGAATAAAATGATATTTGACGTCAATATGTTTGGTTCTCTCATGATACATTTGATTTTTGGTAAAATGTATAGCACTTTGGCTATCACAATAAACAGTTGTGATATCTTGTTCTAAGCCCAAATTGCCTACCAGACTCCTGAGCCAAATGGCTTCCTTCACTGCTTCTGCTGCTGCCATGTATTCAGCTTCTGTGGTGGATAGTGCAATAGTAGACTGTAAAGTCGCTTTCCAACTAATTGCACTACCAGAGAGCGTGAAGACATATCCTGTCAGAGATATTCTTTTGTCAACATCTCCAGCATAATCAGAGTCAACATATCCAATAACACTACCACCAGTGTTAGAACTCCTGTCATATACCAAGCCAATATCTGCAGTACCTCGAAGATATCGAAGTATCCATTTCACTGCCTGCCAATGCATCTTGCCAGGATGCCCCATATATCTACTAACAACACTAACGGCATGTGAAATATCTGGTCGAGTGCATACCATAGCATACATGATGCTTCCAACTGCACTAGCATAAGGAACGTGTGACATTTGTTCCTCATCTTCAGCAGACTGTGGTGAATGTGCGGCTGATAATCTGAAATGGGCTGCCAATGGAGTACTCACAGGCTTTGCATCTTGCATTCCAAAGCGCTGAAGTACTTTTTTAATATACTTCTTCTGTGACAAATATAATTTGCTAGCACGCCGATCCCTATTAATTTCCATGCCCAAAATTTTCTTAGCTGCACCCAAGTCTTTCATTTCAAATTCACTACTGAGTTGTTCTTTCAACTACTTGATTTCAAACATGCTCTTAGCAGCAATGAGTATGTCATCAACATAGAGCAACAAATAGACAAATGAACCATCTGAGAGCTTTTTGTGGTAAACACAACAATTATAATCACTCCTTGAGTAATCATGACTTAACATGAAAGTGTTAAATCTCTTATACCACTGGCGAGGAGATTACTTTAAGCCATATAATGACTTCTTTAGGAGACAAACATGGTCCTCCTTGCCTTGAATAGTGAAACCTTCTGGCTGCTGCATGTAGATTTGTTCTTCAAGCTCACCATGAAGAAAAGCTGTCTTGACATCAAGCTGTTCAAGCTCTAGGTCAAATAGTGCAACCATAGCGAGCAACACACGAATGGAGCTATGTCTCACAACAGGAGAAAATACTTCATTGAAGTCTATTCCTTCCCTTTGGCTAAAACCTTTTGCAACTAAACGTGCTTTGTACTTAGTCAGTTCTACTCCAGGGGATCCTTCCTTCTTCTTGAATATCCATTTGCAGCCAACAACTTTATGTCCTTTAGGTGGTTTCACCAACTCCCAAGTCTGGTTCTTGTGGAGAGATTCCATCTCTTCACTCATTGCAGCAATCCATTGTGCAGACTCTTTACTGGAGATAGCCTCATGATATGTGGTAGGATCTTCTGATTCCATATCCTCTGCCACTGATAATGCAAAAGGGACTAAGTTTGCATGACCATACCTTTGTGGTGGTTTTATTTGCCTCCTTTCTCTATCTCTTGTAAGTCTATAATGCTGTAACTGTTGTCTTACATCTGCGTTATCATCAATATCTTGTTCTTCTTGAATGGGCTGATCAGAGGCATCTTCTTCCATCTGCTTTGGTGGTTCAACTTCAAACTCCACCTGCTTGCTAGCATCTTGGTCTTTTATTGTATTGCCAACCTCCTTTTTCGGATGAAGCATGGATGATTAATTGAACGTCACATCTCTGCTGATTATGAATTTGGATGTCTTAGGTTCAGTGCACCATAATCTATAACCTTTGACCCCAGTTTGATATCCGAGAAATATGCATTTTAATGCCCTTCGCTCAAGCTTTCCATCATCAATATGAGCATATGCAGGACAACCGAAAATTCTCAGATTTGAATAATCAGCAGGAGCACCAGACCACACCTCAATAGGAGTCTTCAAATCGATCGCAGTTGATGGAGACCTATTTACCAAATAGCAAGCCATATTGACAGCTTCAGCCCAAAATTCTTTAGACAAACCAGCATTTGAGAGCATACAGCGAGCCCTCTCCAAAAGAGTTCTGTTCATCCGTTCTGCCACTCCATTTTGTTGTGGAGTATTTCGCACAGTACGATGTCTAACTATGCCTTCACTTTCACAGAACTCGTTGAACTAACCTTCACAGAACTCCAAACCATTATCTGTTCGGAGACGCTTGATTTTCTTGCCAGTCTGGTTCTCAACAAGAGCTTTCCATTTCTTGAAAGTGTGGAACACATCATTTTTGTGTTTCAAAAAATAAACCCATACCTTCCTCGAGAAATCATCAATAAATGTCAACAGGTATCTAGCACCACCTTTTGACGGAACAGGCGCAGGGCCCCACAAGTCAGAGTGAATATAATCCACTGTGCTCTTAGTCCTGTGGATAGCAGTGCTAAACTGGACTCTAGTCTGCTTTTCGTAAACACAATATTCACAAAAGTCAAGCTTCCCAACTTTGTGATCACCTAGCAAGCCATGCTTGCTCAAAATTGACATTCCAGTTTCACTCATACGCCCTAGACACATATGCCACAAACGAGTAGTATCAGAATCAGAATCAGATGAGGATGATATTAAGGCAGCACCAACAATTGTACTTTCTTGAAGTAAATAAAGGCCGTTGACCAGCTTGTATTTAATCACAATAAGAGCACCTTTGGAGATTTTTAAAACTCCACCTTCTCCAGAATACTTATAACCTTGAGAATCGAAGACACCCAAGGATATAAGATTTTTCTTCAAGTCTGGAATGTACCGAACATCAATGAGCGTTCTCACAACTCCATCATGCATCTTGATTTGGACCGTTCCAATGCCAATGACCTTACAGGGCATATCATTCCCCATAAGGACAACACCACCATCTATTGACCGGAAAGTTGTAAACCAATCCCGGTTTCGACACATGTGATAAGAGCATCCAGAATCAAGCATCCAAGTATCACCAATTGAACTGGTTGATACCGCGAGAACATTATCAGTACCTTCAACAACACTTGCTGCATCACTTGAATCTTTGTCCTTCTTGTCTTTGACCTTCAGACATTCTGCTCTCCAGTGCCCTTCCTTTTTGCAGTATCGGCACCTGCCTTTACGATGTCTAGACTTAGATCTAGAATTTCCTCTGATACTGCTTGATCCGATCTCCTTTGACTGCTAGAATCATGCTCCATTTTGTCATCACAACTGCTAGAATCATGCTCCATTTTGTCACGACTTAAAAGTGTAGATTTAACCTCATCAATTTTGAGGCTTTCACGACCATATATGAGCGTTTCACGAAAGCACCTGTAGGAAGGAGGTAAGGAACAAAGCAACATCATTGCTTGTTGCTCACTTGAAAATATCTCGTCCATATTTTTCAGATCTGTGACGAGTGACGTGAACTCAGCTATGTGAGAACGGATTGATGTCCCTTCTGCCATACGGAGCATGTACAGACGTTGTAAAACACCGAGACGGTTAGCCACCGTCTTAGTCATATACAATGACTCTAACTTGGTCCACAACGATTTTGCTGTTTTCTCCGAAAGGACCTCCTGCAGCACATCGTTTGTAATGCATAACTGAATAATAGAAAGAGCCTTTTGATCGGCATCTTCCCATTCAGATTCCTTCATTGTTTCAGGCTTATTTTCCTTGTCAGAAAGTGCTACTTTTACACCTTGCTGTACAAGAACAGCCATCATATGGACCTTCCACATGCCAAAATTAATCCGCCCATCAAACTGCTGAATATCAAATTTTGCAGTAGACATTTTTTGAACAAATTAGCCCAAAACTCTATAAGAGCTCTGATACCAGTTTGTTGTGAAATTGTCGGCCCAAACGACAGAAACAATAGCACAATGAATCAGGGTAAATAGTAAGTCGCGGTGGGACTCGCCTGACACTATTCACTATTCACGTGAATAATGCTCAGTCGAATTGAGTTACTATTCCTGTGAATAGTAAGATCGATGTCACTATTCACTAGAGTGGGACCCACGTCACTATTCACGCCGACAGGTTAAATGTGCGGAAGCGTAATAAAATTATGACACCAGGAATTTATGTGGTTCGGCTTAAAGCCTACGTCCACGGGCAAAGACGACAACCAAATATTTCACTATGAAAATATGATGGAGATACAAAAGGTGGACACACTCCACTCAACCCAAATCCCAAATACACCCAAAATATCTCACAATATTTTTCTCACTAGTGTATACTCTCAACTCACAAAAGAGAAGAACTAATAAGGAACAAATAATTCTACTCTATTTTACTAAAAGGAGGAGAGAATATTTTTGTGTTTCTCCATTTTTGTTGTGTTTTGAGTGGTAGAGCAAAGCTCTATTTATAGAGCTTATTGTGCCATGAATTTCAAACTTCTATTCGGTGCTCCATGTGCTTCAACCACTCCTTCACCGAAAGCATGGGCATGTTTTCTTGCACTTTGAAAATTAAAGCCATGCACATGTAGTTGTCGTGCTGCACCGAATAGTATTTGACATTTTGTTAACTTTAGCTTTTAAAGTCAAGCCACTCTTGCTGACACTTTATTACTGTCATGCAGGAAACTACAAACATTTCACGTACAAGAAACGCTTTGTGAGTATGTGCTCCAAATTTTCAACATGAAAGAAAATCTACGGTGGATAAATAGTAAAATACATGCAGTAGGATTTTCAGTGAATTTTTCCCATTGGTTTAGGCGAACTCATAACTGGAATAGCAATTTAAGGCAAGTTGTTGTTGGACACTTTCACTTAATATAATGGTAATCAATGGTTTATCTTCTACTTCATTATTGTGCCTTTTGAACTTGCTTTGGCTGTGGTTTGAATATATGTTATTGGTTAGTCCATTCTGTTCTAAGGTTAATCTGTAGATAAATTTGATCTAAGGTTTTAGTTTCTTAGTCTTTGAAGCAATGACCATATTCATAGCCTAAGTCTCTATTCTTTCCCTCATTGCCATTTTTGGTGCTGCATCCACAGCCATATTAGATTGCTTTCATGAGCTTTTCCTCTTTTTATTGTGTCTAAGTGTTGTGTTATGTTGGATTGTGTATCATTTTCTGGGGGTGGCATGGAGTTTATTCTTTTTAACATCCTGACGGTGTGGTGATCTGTGTATTTGTGATAGACCTTAATTTCCCTGTTACTACCTTTTAACAGGAAAAAAGAAAACTAACATATAGAGCAGGTATTAACCAAATAAATAACTAAAGAAATAAGAAAGCATTTGGATTTAGAAAAACTATTTCACATGAAATGAGCAGCATTACCAATGTTGTGTTTACATAGAGTTTAGGACCTATGAGACTGAACTGCAATGATGCAGTATTTTTTGGCTTCCTTCAGGACCAAGGGCAAGCTCACTAAATACAGGAGCACATTGCCTTGGAAGCTGGAGCTCGAAGAATTGATGCAAATCTTTGACAGGCAGTTTTACCTGCAATTAGATGCTATAGTAGATGATGGCTGTGTATTCAAGGACTAATAATTGCAATGTTGCACATAGTGAATTAACTTCATAGATAGATCAAACATGGTGCCTAACATCTATTTTTAACTAAAGTTGCTTTGATAATTTGATTACTTATATAATGCACTAACACATGCATGAGATTCTCTAACAAACCAAATAAAGTCATTTTTGAAAAATGAATTTTATGTGAATGCCAGTAGTGGGTTTTCTAGATTGCATTCTATGCATTCTATTGTTAAACATATCATATGCCTTTTTTTTGGCTCATATGTCTTTTGCCTATTAGATGTTATAAAATAGATAGCTTGATGCTCTCTTTCTCTAACTCTTTTTGTTTGTACTGTGTTTAGTGCTTTGATACTTTTCCTCAAGTAAGTCTTAACTTTGATGGCGGTGCATCCATGACTTTAAAATCATAGGACTACCTTATACAACAGAGTTCTATTGTAAGTATTCAAGCTTAAATTTCTATTTCTTCAATTTCTTGAGGACTGTTCTGGACTACATGACTTCCACAAACATTGATTTCAAGTTGGAATTAGTATCAATTTCTATCAATCTGATACTTGCCTAGGATATGGATGAAAAATTGAATTGCTTATCCTAGAACTAGGACTGGTTAGTGAGGCACCTATAGTCTATCGTGGAGTTGGCTTTGGGTTTTTTTTTTTATCTTTTTGTTTTTTTTCCAAAAAGGTTTGTCTTGTGGATGCCACATAATATCTTGGTGACTACTATTTATAGTGGGTCTAGTTTTGAATGTGTGGGAAGCAGATGAGAACAAAAGTTGCAGAAACTTTCATGGTGTGAGATAGTTGGTAAGAGGTTTCCCGTGTCACATTCAGATGGATGGTACATTATTGAGTTTGGTATGGCCAGAACTGTCATAGTTTATTGATTGCTTAATTTTCCCTATAAAGGGCTGTCATGTTTTTATCTTTGTTTTCATAATATTCTTGTTCTTCCTTTCAATTTGGTTTCAAGTTTTAATACTTCTAGGAGGAAGTCAAATATGCCCTTTGCTCATGATATTGAGGTACCTAATGGCAGTGATAAGTAGGACTGTCTTTGTTGGAGAAATTGTTTGAAAAGAGACTATACAATTAATGGGCTGTGCACCAGTCCTTGCGATTTTGAGAACTGAAGTTTCATTTTCTTATTCTATGCATTTGGCTGTGAATGTTTTCTATATGACATTTCAACTTTGTTTACAATTTGGAATTTACTTTATTTTCTACAGCTCTGTGATGTTAACCAAATTCACATTCTTCCATGTTGATGTTTGATCCATATACAAGAATTATATATGATTACACGGGAGGAATGGAAGGCATTAAAAAGTCTAAAGTGTGCATGTATCTCTCAGCAGTTGTGGTTTCTCATATTATTTCTTCTGATCAACAATTCAAACATCTATAAATTTATTTAAATAGGCACGGATTGTAGTACCAGCAGCTGCTTTTTAGGAGGATTGTGGTCAGTAGCGTTTTTTGTTTAGCAATGCACAATGTAAAAAACAAATTATCTTCTTTTCCCATATTTTGTGTAGTGTAAATTGCTTTAGGAATTTCTACTTTTCTAAATAATGAATACGTTTTGTAGTTTGCATTTTATGTGCAATTAGAATTGTGACTCGTTTAGGGTTTAGTATTTCAAGTGAAACAACTCACTCTGTTAAAATTTTTTCTTCATTAGTATTAAGACTTGATAAGTTGTTTAAAATGTTCTACCCCTCTGCTTTATTATATATGTACATGATGATATCCTACCTTAGTTGCCTTTCTTTAATTGATTGTAGGGTAGGATGTGAATTGCATGTTTGCTTATGGATCTGGTGAAGCTTATTTGAGATTATTGTGGAAGTTTGGAAATCAAGATATACTTCCTTTTCAATTACAGATGACTCTATACTTTAATTTCTAAATATCAGTGATGAAATGTTAGCCTAATTTAAATTGTCATTATAGGCTGTTACTTTGTTCACCATGGATTTCGGGGACGGAGCACAAGAACTAATATGCTTTTGGTAACTAATATTCTTTCCAATTTGGATATCACTTATTAGAAGATTGCATAAGAGTGTTTTTTGTTACTCAAGTTTCAAGTTTCAATTTTAAATGCATGAAATTCTAGCACTACATTGGCACAATCTTTATTGGATTTTTTGCAATTTTATCTGCAATCTTTCTTCTCCCATTGAGCTTTATACAAGTTCACTGTCGTGAATTCGATGAGATTATTTAGACAATTGATGGTTAACATAATTAATTTCAATTGAAAATCAATCAAGGATGAACAAAAACACATCTAAGTAAGGGCTTCGCTGAATTGAAATTTTTTTACAATCTCCATCATCAATATGCTCTAAAATTACAATATGTGTATCATGGATGCTTTATTTGGATATCATTGATCACACGCAGTATCCTTTACATTTTAGAGTTATTCTACTAGACACATAAAAAAAATACTCCTAAAAAAACTATATGACATCATAAAACAAGATTATAGGAATACCATGGGAGGTAAAGTTCCCACTTTCGATTCATCATCTTCAGATGAGGATATTCATCCTCATTGCAATAAAAATTTCATTCTTGCTAAAAGGTACATACTATTTTCATATTTTATTTTTATTATGGAACTAAATGCAAATAATAATGCCTTGTCTTTTGTAGAGATAGTTCTCTCCCAAATCCACCTAACTTTTACCATGGTGAAAGCTTGAACAGGTCAGATCATATTCTAAAAATTTATACATTATTAAACTAAAACAATATATTTATCAATAACTCTTTTTTAATTTCATATATCATCATTCGTCACACTCACAATAATTATTCTCAAACTGACAATAATGGTTATCCACAAAAGTCATGTAATACTTCAACTCATTACCAATCATTCTATAAATCATGCAAAACACGAGTTTTCCCTTTTCAATTATTCTTCAGGCCTACAACTTCTCAAACCCAAAGTGTCAACCAAAGAACTACATCAAACATTAGGTAAATCCATTATATGATTATATTGTATCTTTTTATTTAACAATTTTTGTCAAGTTCAACAAATCCATAACATCATCTTTCTGAACAGAGAATTTACCAAACGTTTAACACATTATCAAGTTACTAAAAATCAAGTGGTACTTATAATTGATAACAATTAGTACTAATACTAATTTTCCTTGAAGATTTATTCATTGATAACTTCATTTCTTTACTTCATATAGTAACATTTATCCCCTTTTTTTCCTTCCAGACTTTAGGTGTAGAATTGTCGAGAGGGTTATTCAAATTTGGCACTATGGGAAACTAGACCCTTGCATTTCACAATGGCCAACATACTTAACAATTTGTTTGCAAACTATTCAAGTCAAGGAACAATCAAGCCAAATTTGGGAGAGGATGAAAGGAACTATGCAGAGCAAACAATCTAAAAAATGATGATGAACTAACTATTAAGATTATTACCGGTGAAAACCTATTGGCTCATATTTATTTTAAAAACATATGAACTCATGTGATTTTTATCGTATGTTCTCAAGGCTCTTGATCCATCAATAAATATGTTTGTTATCCTACTATTTTATTTGACATAGATAGTGCATTCATGTTTAGCATTGTACCTTCAATACCTTTAATATTTCCATATTAGTGTTATTCTGCCTACTTATTATATCGGTTGTCTTGAGCACACCAATCCATACTCTATTCTTGGGTGGGATTTTAATCTTTTCTATTTAGTTTTTTTATTTGTTTTGATACAACCAGATTTCATCAAATTTAAATAATATACATGTGAATGATGTGATAAGTATATGAATTTGTCAAAATATTATCACTGTTATGATTCTCCATGGTGCAAATTGAACGTGTGATTACTCACCAACAGCCACCATGAATTTATTTCCAAACCATTTTAAATAAAAGGTATTTAAATTACTTTATACACATTAAATACTTTAATTTCCAAATAAATTCCTCTTCATGCGGCCAGGCGCCATGCATAGCACGGGCATAGTTTTAGTTTTAACCAACGAAGGAACGGAACTGTGTGGTGACGTGGCTAATTTAACAACTATAAACTCAAGCCGGCTCATCTGAACTCAACTCAACTCATTGACAAGGGAGGGAAGGGAGCGGCAGCTAGCGTAGCGAGGTGTCTGTGTTTTCCCCATTTATTTGATTTCATGCCAATGCCATGACGATGGTGGGGGTTAGTTTGTTTGGAATCGGATATCCTAGTGCTACTCCTGCTCTTCTGACTCTGACTCTGAGTGCTGGGAGAGGGAGTGATAGGATTAGGAGGATATCAACCGTTGTGGCGCGAAGCTCCCCCAAGCCCAAGCTTCAGGATCCTTCTTCTTCTTTTACTTCAGGGAAGGCCGAAGAAGAAGCTGCTGACGTTGTTGTCATTGGGAGTGGCATAGGCGGGCTGTGTTGTGCAGCACTTCTGGCAAGATACCAGCAAGATGTCCTTGTCCTGGAAAGCCACGACCTGCCCGGCGGAGCTGCCCATTCTTTCGATATCAAAGGCTACAAGTTTGATTCTGGGCCTTCTTTATTCTCTGGCCTGCAATCCAGGGGTCCTCAGGCCAATCCTCTTGCCCAGGTGAGGTACCGTACCTACCCACCCTTCACCCTACCTATCTATTATTCCCTTATTCCGTGCTTCTGTTCTTATACTCATGTCATGTCACCATCCATGAAATTAAAGGCTGACTTCACTTGTATGGTTTGTTTGTTTGAGGTTCTGGACGCCTTGGGCGAGCCTCTCCCATGTGCCACTTATGATTCATGGATGGTCTACCTACCTGAAGGTCAATTCTTGTCACGCATAGGGCCTACGGAATTTTTCAAGGTGTCACCAAGCAAGTTGCATATGAATCCTCATTCTTGCTGCTTTCACTTTTAATTTCTACTGATTACCCGAATTATTTTCTGCAGGACCTTGACAAGTATGCAGGTCCAAATGCTGTACAAGAATGGAAGAAGCTTCTAGTGAGCTCTCCTAATATTCATTCTGCTGCTTTTGCAAACATGTCCAATACTTCCCATCTATATAGTTGCCTTGTTTGTTGTCTCTCTCTTATATAGATAACTGTATTTTCATTGACAGGATGCTGTACTTCCGCTTTCTACAGCTGCAATGGCTCTTCCCCCTCTCTCTATTCGAGGAGATTTGGGCGTTCTTTCCACAGCAGCAGCTAGATATGCCCCTTCTCTCATAAAATCCTTTCTTCAAATGGGACCACAGGGTGCTTTTGGGGCTACAAAACTTCTCAGACCTTTCTCCGAAATACTTGACGGATTGGAACTGAAAGACCCTTTCATAAGGAATTGGATTGACCTACTGTCATTCTTGCTTGCTGGGGTGAAAACTAATGGTATACTCTCAGCAGAGATGGTAACTACTGGCTACATATGAACCTGTGGACTATTCTTTGACCTATCTGAAGCAATTGTTATGGTTCTTGAGTCATGAGGGTGCACTGTGCAGTCATCTATAGATACAAATGGGACAATTTGCATTTAAATATATTTATTCAGATATTGAATTGGCAACCAAGTTCCTTTCAAGAGGTTGCTCCACAGCATTTACATAGCAGCACATCGTTTCTGTTACATGATAGAATACAACAGATCCATAAGTTCTTAATTCTAATTCCTATATAGAATGGGTACTGAATTTATTAGCCTTCAATCAGCACGTCAATTTCCTAACTATGACAATAAGAAGCTCAAAAGTTTCTCTCTTCTGAACATGAATATACAAAGCATAAAATTGTGAGTGAAATGGTACAATTGATGGCATTAAGATTGTTTTTACATAATTGTCATTCTTTTATCCATCTTTACAGAAATTTTTAGAGTTAGAGTGACTGGTACTTAGTGGTGCATAGCATGTAAATGTCTAAGAGCTGCTTGTTTAATCTTGAATGTTGAATGCCCATTAACAGACAGCAGACGATTGACCCTTTTCATTCCTCAAACATCTTCTAAAGCAATAGTAACAAGGCTGGTTGAAGCATTACTTCACCAATATATTAAAACTTACTACTATAATTTATTATATTGATGGCTAAACAATTTCCCGACTTTTCAGGTTTACATGTTTGCAGAATGGTACAAACCAGGATGCTGTCTAGAGTACCCCCTTCATGGAAGTGCTGGTATTGTTGATGCTCTTGTACGAGGACTTGAGAAATTTGGTGGACGGATTTCTCTTCAGAGTCATGTGGACAAAATTATTGTTGAAAATGACAGAGCCATTGGAGTCAAGCTGAGAAGTGGTCAAGTGAGTATATTTTGATTGATAAAAAAAAGGGCACAAAGATCAGCTTTAGTTAGACTGACATCTTTCTTTCTTTTTTTGAATTGAATATTTATGTATTCTGCAGTTCATACGTGCTAGAAAGGCTGTTGTCAGCAATGCATCAATGTGGGACACTTTAAAATTGCTACCTAGAGAAGTTGTTCCAAAGTCTTACTCAGATAGGATTGACACGACTCCTCAATGCGAATCTTTCATGCATCTCCATTTGGGATTTGATGCTGAGGTTTGCCATTTTGATGACTGGTTTTCTGTGTTTCTGATTTATTTCACTTGAAGCTGTGGATAAATAAAAGATGAGGGTCCTTATTATGCCCAGCTTTTTCATGTGTTAGGTCAGTTCATGTACTACCTTTCCAACTAGAGGGTGGTGCAGAAAGCACTGTTTCACCAATCACTGGTTATTTCTTTACTTTTTTGGGGGGGGGGGGGGTGTGCATTTCCACTCCTTTTGTACCATGCAATCATTTTTGAAGTCCTCAAAGCTGTAGTGGTATAAGTAATATTACTCATGCTGGCTGCATCTTGAGGTTTTAACTTTCGGGTAGCTGTAGTAGTCCACTGTTTGAAGTTTAAACCATTTAACTTAAGTTGATAACATTGTTACAACGTCTCAATGACCAGGGTATACGAAGTGATCTGGGAATTCATCACATAGTTGTAAATGACTGGGAAAGAGGTGTTGATGCTGACCAGAATGTTGTATTGATATCGGTACCCAGTGTGCTTAGTCCTAATGTGTCACCACCCGGGAAACATGTGTTACATGCTTATTTGCCGGGAACTGAGCCATTCGAGTTGTGGGAAGGACTTGATCGTAGGAGTGCTGAATACAGAAAGCTCAAAACCGAAAGATCGGAGGTATGTGAATGAATGAATATACGTAATAAATAACTAACATAATATTATCTTGGTTGTTCGTCTATGTCTATGTCCTGCTTGGTTGCTGTTTTTATTGATTCTTGTATTGGAAGTCAGGTAATGTGGAGAGCTGTGGAGCGAGCACTTGGGCCAGGTTTCAGCAGGGAGAAATGTGAAGTGAAGTTAGTGGGAAGTCCACTGACGCATCAAAGGTTTCTTCGGAGGAACAGAGGAACATATGGGCCGGCAGTGCAAGCTGGTGAAGAAACCTTTCCTGGCCATTCGACCCCCATTCCACGCCTTTACTGTTGTGGAGACTCTACCTTTCCTGGTATTGGAGTCCCGGCAGTTGCTGCTAGTGGTGCCATCGTAGCAAATTCACTGGTTTCTGTGTCTCAACATTCTCACCTGCTTGATGCAATTGGAATATGAAAAGCAAAAAAAAAAAGAAAAAAAAAGGGAAATTATATAAGGTTTTTCCCAATGTATCCATAGGATGCCAGGAACTTATGTATCTTCAACGGTAGTTGATTGAATTATTGGTTTTATAAATTTTAATAAGGGTGTATTTGGATTGAATTTTGAAGGCTAGAGTCACTTCTTTTACTGAAAAAAAAGTTATTTTTTATATATTTGGATTTTTTAAAAGATAATTAGAATTAAAAAAAATTAGTTTTCAACTTTTTTAATTATATATAAAATTTAACTTCATAATATTTTTTTTTAAAAAAATAAAACAAATGCACCCAAGTTGAGTTAGTGCCTGTTTGTATAGCACTCAAAATCCTCTTGCATTGAGAATAATCAATTTGAGAAAAATTGTTTTTGATTGTTTAGCATTTTCAATTTGAAAATAAGTGAATAGTGGGTAGAAGAATCAATTTTGGTGGAAGTAGGAATTTCTGACTTTCGTTGAAATTGGTTCACGTTCCAACCACATGCTGGCTAAAAAATTTGATAAAATTATTCTTGGACAAATTAAAAGGGCCTCTCTTATGAGGTCCTTAATAATTAAGTTTTATTTTTTTTAATTCTAAAAAATTATTCATCTCCCTTATTCAATTTAAAATCATTACACTCACATCTTGTAATTATTTTTCAGTCTATAATAACATAAAACTCAACTGAATTGTCAATACTGCCCATACCCCCACGCCACACCAAAGAGCCACCACCACCCACAATCCCACTATTCACCTACTGCAAAAACCACAGACCTGCCACAAACCCATGGCCAAGGCGAATTACCCTGTTGGGGTGATCGTGGCTCACATATTTCGCATCATTTTCAAGAGTGCGACCTCCATTTCCACATCGGCACTACCCTCAGGTTTGGTTACTACGGTCGTCAAATCCAAAGCTTTCACCTTTGGTTCCCATGGCCCCTGAAACCTTGCCTACTAAATGGGTTCTTTTTTTGCTCAAGAATGATGCACTGATGGTGTCTGCTTTCCTTTTTTTTTTTTTTAACTAGAATTCTCCGTGCTATTGGTTTAGCTAGATAGTCCTGGAAGTTTCATGGACAAAAATTTGGATTCACCTTACAAAAAAATGCCTAATCTCGGTTTCCAAATTAAAGGTGCACATAATCTGTTGGTGGGGACTTGGTGCGCGCAAGGAAGATGAGGCCGCACTCGGATCCCCAAGCTTTCAGCCCTCCACGCTCCTCTGCCTTTTCTTGCTGCCGCTACCATCGTACACCACTGTTTTCAAACAACCAAATGCAACTCAATAATTTCTTGATTCCACATTAGTTTCATTCTCAAGTACAATGTCACAATCAAATGAAAACCCAACAGACAACTAATGGGTCGATTCCGTCGCCTTGGCCATGGGTTTAGGGCAGATCTGTGAAGCGGTGGGGTTGGATTGGGTTTCGGTTTTTGTGGTGGGTGAATACTGGGTTGTGGAGGCTGTTGGGGGTGGGGGTGAGGGCATTCTTGACAATTCAATTGAATTTTTTGTTATTATAGAGTACAAAATAATAATAAGACTGTAAGTGTAATAATTTTAAATAAAATAAGGCAAGTGAACAATTTTTACACGGAGGACCTCAAGAGAGGTATCTGAAATTTGCCCATTACTCTATTACCCTATTTTCCCTAAAGATGACATGAATAAATTTTTCTTTCTAGTTTAGTAATTAAACCTTTTAAAATAATTTATTTTATTTTTTTAAATAAAATACTATTTTCAAACTTACTTTCTTAATATTATTTGGAAACATAAATTAATTCTTTCAATTATTTTTAAAATAATTCTATTAAATTTAAATTAAATGGACTTTTAGTAAGGTACATAACATATTTTTATCCATAAATAACTAAAAGGTATAAGTCTGTTTGAGTTTTATCAAGATATTAGAGAATCCTTGATATATAATAATAAAATAATGGGTGATGCTAGACCGTTTAGGGTTTAGGGTTTTCGAATATAGTTCGAAAACGAACTGCACGAATTAGCCATGCATAAACGGGGCCAATGATTATTTTTAAGTAATAAAAACTTAAATAAAACAAAAGAAATTCAAATGAGCGGCCACTATTCATTAGACGAAATTCGTACAGGTAAATTTCGACCTATTCATTATTTCCGTAAAATAATTGCCTTCTTTTTCTCTTCCGTTTCCTTTAGTTATTGATGATCTTGTACGTAGTAAGTTAGATTAAGGGGGCTATGCTCCTACGCAGACGTGCAAGCCCTTGTACACACAAAACATTTGCACTTGAGGGCATAATTGGTTGGAGGGTGACAATGGACTCCTCAATTTGCACATTCTGTTTGGTTTTAGAAAATACAGTTTTTATTTTCTTTCTGTTTCAATATGTTTTCTATTTCTTGAAGATTTTGTGAAGAAATTAGGAAAAATCAATTTTCATCTTCAGGTTTTATTATTTTTTATAAAATCTTCAAAATTGAAAACAATTTGAAAAAAAAATTATTTTCTGAAATCAAACAAAATATAAAGAAACTATAAATATATTTTGAAAAAAGTGAAACAAAAAGTTTAAGAATTCAAACTCGTTTGCACGATGACAGTACGGTTCAAGGAAAAGACCTGGCCTTCATCATTTTTCCTCATCCTTTTTTCTGTTCTTTTTAAGTCGAACAACATGAGTTTGTAACTTCATATTCATTTTTTATAAAGTTTAAATATATTTTTGATCTCTAAATATAGACAATGTTATTTTTTATGCCTTCCTAATTTTTTATTTGATTTTGATTTTTTCCTTTTTTTTTCAGTTTTGATTGTAATCTTTTCTATTAGATGAAATCGGCTATGAGATGTCAGACGAAAATCTACCCCATTCTTGAAACATGATAGCATTAAGTGACATGCAATGCTTTAATTAAAACTAATACATAAGGTTATCTTTTACGTGAATAACACAGGATTATTGTAATATGTCCAAGGTGCTTCTAGGATTATAATGCCACGTGTCAGTCACATGTTTTAATATTTAATATGCACTGACAATATAAAATTTTCTTATATTGCCATTCAATCAAATCATTCCATTTACATAGTTTTTTAAATAGTAAGTATGAGACTTAATCATTATTCTAATAATACATGAAATTCCATAGATAATAGTGTAAATTTAATGCATAGAAATTAATCTCTTTTAATAATCATGTGTTATTTTGCTAATTATTTGTTTAATTAGAAAACTCTAGGCCATATTCTTATTCGATTACTTCTATTCACCTAGAAATAAACCTGGCAAATATAGACTAAAGTTTTAAAACTCTTATCCGGTTGTATATTTAGGCAAGACGTTAGGTCATTGGTTAACAAAATCGTCGATTCGAGATCATAAAATTAAATAACTGCATGAATATTTGATGGCTTAAAATGTTTATAAAAAAAAAGGTACACTTTATAATCATGTATTAATTATTAAATTTAATACAATCAATTCTAAACAATATACTTAACTATTCTATTTTTTTGGCACTCAATGTTGTTTATAATAAAACTAAATTATGCCAATTAGTCAAAAGATAATTAAGTGACTATTCTTTCATAGCTGCTAAAAATTACGTCGATAAAAGCTCAAGTTCAGGCGTGATCAGCAGCATGGTTGAACCAGTTAAATGACTCCGTTAGACAGAGTCCATATTAAACAAGCCACAAGGGCCAAAAAATTTATCCAATAATTTTAATATCAAGGAGGAAAAAGCACAGCTCCGTTTACTCAAACAGAATGACTATCAGCCATCTTTCACGTTATTGTTGGAGCACCTGTAATTTAAATAAATGATTTTGCTTGCATGAGTTGATGCTGATGCCCATTGCTCAATCATTTAGGCATGCTGCCTTCTTCTAACAGCAAGGTGATGATAGACTTAATGATCTCATTATTCAGAGCAAGCGCATCCTGAAAGCAAACAAAAGCCCAGGCATTATTCTCATGTTCAAAGCACTACTCATGTAGCAATGGTATTGATACTAAAACAAATAGCATTGTGTCAGGGAATACATTTTCAGAGTTATTTCAACGCTAGTTAAGTAAGCATACACAAAACTCTTGACAAGTGTAAAGCTGATTGTGTCAGGTTGCCAGTCAATTGGAGGGTACACAGTACACTAGGTCAAATTCAAATGAAACAATTAAGAGCTTGAGTTCGACTCAAGGTGCATTACAACCATCAAAACAAATTAACCAAACCATCCAGATCAGGATACAGATACTGAGCAAACATAAGAAAGCTTCAAGTAATGACAATTCAACTTATCATTAGCTACAGAATTTTAGCAATATATGGCACCTCCGGATTTCTAATCAGCTCCTTCAGAAGGGAATGGAGAGTTTGTCTTAGCTCCTTGAACAAGACAGCTATTTGGGCAGGTGCACTCAATTTCAACCATCCATCAATTGTTACCAGTCCAGTCTATCATGTAGAGGAAAGAAAAAAAAGAAACAAAAATTAATGTTTAGAAAGAGCAGCAATAAACTTTAAGCATGATATTTTTTCCTATTTATAAAATACTTAATATATTGCTCAAAATATCCCTTGCTGATTGTTGCAGAATATTCCTTCCATTTTTAATATGAAATCCTTCAAGGTAATCATGAGATGATTTAAAATAGCTATTAAATAGTCTCTATAGGAAATTATAGCTACAACAAACACAATAACAAGTTCCATCCCATGAGTTGGAGTCGGACACTGTCTGTAGACAAATTATTTTACTCTACACAGACTTCTTGAGGTTTAGTGAAATTCACCTTGGCTTCCCTCTCTTTGTAAAATTTGTTTGGAGGTCCCTGAGTTTGTGAAATTATTACACTCACCTCTCCTAAGTTTATAGAATTATAATATTCCCCTCACTTTTATCATACAATGAACAGTGCATCCAAGGATGGATAGTGCCACCTAGACAAATAGAGGGGATTTGGGGTAAATTTCACCAAACCTTAAGGGAGGTCATTGTAACTTGCCCCTTCACCTATTGTAAGCCATTTAAATGATATGATATCTACATTTGATTAAGTTAAGTATCATTATAATATAAAAAATATTGACACTTCTTTAATGTGGTGCCCAAACTTGCACAATGCGAAACTAGCAACCGTTCCATTTTATGATTTAGTTCTTATCCAATAAATAAACATCATTTATTGCCAAAAGAGAACCAGAACATGTACCTGATGCTGAACATTAATTGAACCCCCAAACAGCAAAACAGAGTAAGGAGAAACGACAGAGGTATCTCGTAGAAATACTTTATTTGTTTCAACCTGAAAATATCAAAAGTTAGCTGTATTCTCAAGCACAAAAAGTACCTATCCAAGCTCAATTCATTATTTCAATATAACAATTAGAACCAATGGAAAACCCAACAACTGAATTGCTGGAATTACTTCCACACAAATATAACAACATGCACAATCATATGAAATCTGCTACGTTAAAAAAATTATCAAAGAACACAAACAAATGAGGCAAGCAAGTGGCTAACATAAGGACCCACTGGTTCATGGCTGAACTTCCGGAAAATTTTAAGTATAAGAAGAAACGCAAAATACGGTGCATTTCTCTAAAACTAACATCTACCTGTTTTGAAGTGCCAAGTCATATTTTTTTTTTTTTTGTTTGGGGGTTAATGAAAGAAGTGATAGGAATGGAAGTCAGTGAAGACTGCTTGTAAGTTACTTTCCGCTTGGTTTGTTGAGCTCCTTAAGCTAGAATCATAACCTAATGAACTGAGCTTGAGCTTAAGATTGTGGCTCATTTGTTAAATGAGATAAACTCGAGGTTTTATTTGTCCAGCTTATTTGCTTGTGACTGGACTCAGGATACATAATTACATATATAAATATAATGCACATATGTGCCAATGTGTGTGCATCTGTTTTTTTTTTTTTTTTGCAATATAATTAAAACTTTTGAAAACATTTATTGATATAAGATCCGAGCTCATTGAGCTTAAACAGCCCGTGAGCTAAGAGTGAACAAAGCTTGAGTCAAGAAATCACTTTCTTACTGAACCAAGCTCAAGCCTCCCATAGCTCAAACTTCAGCTTACTTTCACCTCAAATGATAGTCATGAGCTGGCTACAATACTTTTAGACTTGTAAATACATACATATCATAATATTACATTGATTTGAAAGCAACAAACTTTATGAACTAGTAACAAAAATCAGAATGTAATACATTTCCAAATCATGTACGAGAAGCAACATTTCATACTAAAAAGTAGTTAAAAAAATTCTGCTAAAAAACTGTCACAAACCTTTTCAAGGAAGACAAGAAAGGGGTATTGAAATGCTTTTGAGTTACTGTTGATAGAAGAAGGGTGAATATAAACTTCTCTTCTTCCATCAAACCAGACTGTACTTCCACTAGTTGCAGTGTTAGAAGACTGGTTAAGGCCGCTGAGAGCTGCTGCAACAATGCCTTGCTCTCCAGCTGCTACATTAGGGTACAAACCAGCACATAGTATAGCCTGCAAGTACATTCTCAGATATGATGGGTCTTCCACGGGTGAGTGGCCCAGCACAGGGACTGATCCCTATACTGGACAAATTTTATAATGGCAATGTAGCAAACAGTTAGTTCAAAGCTAGCATTTCCCAAAAACAATAAATTGAATACTATTGAAAATGATATGCAGCAACAACAAAAATAGTTATTAGATATGTGGGGAAGGATACCGAACAAAATAGGTATAGTGACAGGCATGTAAGCCGAAATTCAAACAAAGCCATAAAGGTTTTGATTTTTAGGGTAAAATCCAAAAAAAAGAAATTTGAAAAATAACAGAATTGAGAAAAGCAACACGCTTTAATTTTGCAGTCTTGTGCTGTAGCCTTTCACTTCAGGGTAAAATGATCATTAACAGCACTCAGATTAATTGCTATGCTCCATTTGATGCATGCTAGAAAATAATGTACGAAGTTCCGATTTAAATTGTGTTTTTCTTTGAAAGAGTAAACATCAAATATTCATCCAATATCTAGTGACAAATAATAGCTTCGATATATTTCCCCTGGTCAGGTTATGAGATCCAAAAATAGGGGGAAAATAAACAACATCCTGCACATGTGACAGTTAAAGAGCGAACAAAATAGGTATAGTGACAGGCATGTAAGCCGAAATTCAAACAAAGCCATAAAGGTTTTGATTTTTAGGGTAAAATCCAAAAAAAAAAAAAATTGAAAAATAACAGAATTGAGAAAAGCAACACGCTTTAATTTTGCAGTCTTGTGCTGTAGCCTTTCACTTCAGGGTAAAATGATCATTAACAGCACTCAGATTAATTGCTATGCTCCATTTGATGCATGCTAGAAAATAATGTACGAAGTTCAGATTTAAATTGTGTTTTTCTTTGAAAGAGTAAACATCAAATATTCATCCAATATCTAGTGACAAATAATAGCTTCGATATATTTCCCCTGGTCAGGTTATGAGAGGGGGAAAATAAACAACATCCTGCACATGTGACAGTTAAAGAGCGATTATCAAAAGCGATCTTAAAAGAGTGACGGTATAAACTCACTCAGCAAACTGCAACGTGATGAAAATGACAACATGAATTAAACATGACGTGGAGAACAGAAACAGGCAACTAAATTAAAAGAATCACAGATCAGCTCATGCAGTATGAGCTATTTGAAATGTCAAGGTAAATGTAGTGGAACATCAGCTAAAGCTCCAGGGAACAGGAAACTAGCATTTCCTGATAGTTACAACCAGAATATCCACAAACCTTACCTTTACAACTGACGAATGATGTGCATGTGTATTAAATGGTTGGGATGCATCAGAAAGCCAACTGTCAACATTCCGTATCTTCTTTCCAAACATCTGGAGTAGTTCAGATTATTGATCAGTATAAAAATTCAACTAGAACATTATCCTTTTCTTAACAAATTTTTTAAAACACTCAATTAACATGAATGGCATACACAGACAAGTAACATATAATCAAGAGTTCAAGCTAAAGTCAGATGCCAATATGAACAACGGAGAGAGGGAAACAAACCAAAAGAGTCTAGTTGACAGGGAAATTTAATTGAATGTCCTTTTCTTAAATGCAGAAGCACGGATTTCAGTGATAAGAACCACAGTAATGGATAATCACAGAAGATAAACTGAGTAATATTACCGCTCCTTAATCTGATATCAAGCTGCTACCAGCTAAGGGAAAAAGGAAGAATTACAGATAGAAAATGCAGTAAAGAGGAAACATGAGACACTATAGCAGTCCCCTCTCCTAAGCCCAAAACCCAAGAATAACAGCCTACCTCCCTAGCACAGCTCATCCCTATGAATATCTTCTTTTCCTAACCGTATCTCACTCAATCACATGCACCCCACCTCCTGCCACAGCACACCCGCACTCACCCATGCCACCTCAGCCTCAGTTAGTTATCTCATTTACATTACCTCTAACACTTTGATGCCCTCAGGGACTTGGTCCCTAACACTTTGACTGTCACTCTCATTTGCAGAGAATAAATTCAATGTTGCAGAAATGTGAATATTGTGTTGGATAAGCCAACATACTAGACTAGATTAGAAATAAGGGCAAGGATAACATGGTCCGACCATGTTTGGGACCATCTCATGGTCTGGTTAAAATAATTACCCAACTTACCTTGGCCCAGTCTGTGAAATTTACTTATAAAGGCTCATTTTTTTTCCTATTTGCTAATTAGGTCATACCCCACCATCAACCCTCTGAACCCTAATCGAAGAGTGTCTTCCCCTTCGCCTTGGTTTTTAGCCACGAGAAATGAAATCAATCACTACTGTTGATGGGGGTGTTTGTGTGTATCATGCGTCCTGCGCCGCAACTACCACTAACAACAACTTTCGCATCTACAACTGCCAGAAGTTTAACAGTGATCTTGGTGTTCTCCATTGTTGCGCTTTTTTTTTTTGTTTTTGGGGGTGGGGCGGGGAGTGTGGCTGGCCTTCTTGTCGAAGACAATGCCTTTATCGAGCTTGGTGTGTGCTACCGAGCTTCTTGACTATCTTGATGTTGCGGAGGTCGACATGTCGGGGGTGGCGGGGCTAACAACCGAGAGAATGGAGTTGAAGTGGGGGCAAGGAGGGAGGAGTACTGGCTGACGACCTTGCTATTGAGGGAGGTGCTAGTGGACTTGAGGAGGGAGTCACAGTCGGAGAGGTCGAGGGGGACGCCCATGGCGGACGCAGCGCTCTGGATAGTGACTAGGTCTTCAAATAAAAATAAAAATTATAAAAGACCTTCCTTGCAATACTAAAAAAAATTATAAATGGGGTAAGTTCTCTAATTATTTGACCCGGACCATCACATGGTTCCACACTTACTTGGATCATCTTTTCCTTCGCATTAGAAAACAATTGCATGAAAGAGAAAGTTGTGGTAGCATATATTGTGAAAAAGATGGTTGAATGTTGCGTTAAATGATTTGGGCAACGTGAGGAGAAAACTTGTGGAAGCCCTAGTACGAATAATAGATTAGATGGAAGACAACCCAATAGTTATAGATAGAGAAAGACCAAGAATAACCATAGACAAAACCATTAAGAAGGACTTAATTTAAATGGGTTATCTAAGACATGATTTATGATAAGACACGATGACATTATTTGATTCACGTAGACAACCCTACCAAATGGAAAAAGGCTTGGTTGTTGTTGTTGATGATGACTATTATTATAATTTACAAGGTTGTTAAATAACATAATAAAAACATAGATATATTATAGGATTAATTGGTCGTTTAATGGAGCAGCAATCCTTGGAGTTGTTTCCTAATTAGTTTTTTATTTGATTGGAGTTATTGTTCCTCTTGTGTTATTAGTATTAGACCTTATCATGAACCATCTTTTGAAATCTTGTTTTCAAAGCATAAGAATGGTTGTGTTTAACACAAACACACACAAAAGCCCATTTGTCTTGAAGCATGAACTATGCACAAGTCCACCTTATCTTGTGATAAAATTTATTTTTTATTTAGAAGAATGCAAACAACAAGAATCAAATTCTAGCCTCCTTGGTCATAGAGGCATTGATCCCACATCATGAATCCTTTTCCCCCAAAAACTAATATTGTAAAGAAGAGGCACATGAATGATTTTATATCTAACATACCTAATTATTAAGATAAAAAAGTAATAGTCCTTTGTCATTTTGGCTAATGATACACATCAAATAAATCCAATTTCATATTATTCATTACACAATAGTATTCCTTGTCTTCCTTTCTTTTTACTTATCCTAAGTTACATAGTTTCATTATTGTGTATGCTGCCAAGTTACCGAAAATCTGAAACTCCACAACAGCAACAATGTGTCTATTTCATGTATCTTCAACAAAAGCTAACCACTCTCCCTACTGTCCAGCAGTTAAGTTCCCCAGCCTGCTCAGTTCAACAAAATACAACATTTGACAACAATTTTCATCATCCTTATGTCCATCATCCATATTGATGGTAAGAAGGCAGTGCATTTCTCAGCTGTGATCAATGCAACCCATAAGACAACAATTTTAAAGGAAAATATGATTGTATTACAACATTGATGCAGTAAGTGGTCCCCCACAATCAGCCCATCTTATCTTTCCTCTACTCTTAAAACAAAATTTCATTTGTTTATCAAAATAATGTTATATGAACATACTATTTATCTCTAAACACGTAGTCTTGTAAGGGGTTTCATACTGTCATGTTTGAACGAAGGCTCTGTAAAGTGGAACTTTGCCTCTGCCATTATTGTATATCAGTTTTTTTTTTTTCCAGTCATCTATTTATTAACTACTTCTGGATAGCTGGCACATAAAAAGTCTCCAAACCACAAACCGAAGCATCATCCATCCTTCATTGCAACAGCAAAGATTGCAAATGCCAAATGCTTTACAGCAAGTCTATTAGAGATCAATTTCCCAAGGGGATACAAGTGTACAAAAGAAAGAAATACAGGGGTGCAAAGGGAATGAGAGAATTAGGGATTGTTGATATTGTGGGGCCTTTGGGTCCCAACTGAATTTTGTGTTGTGGCAGTGTGAGAGTGTGTGCTGGCAGGTGAGTGGATCGTGAGCACAACGGTATATTTGTTAGGGGGGCTAGGAGTAGGAGCAGGCATTTTTCTTAGGAAAAGGCTAGGCATAGGAGAGTGTGGGCTGCATTAGTGCCTTGCTTTATTTCTCTCTGTTTTGCATTTTCCTTGCTGAGTTTATTTCCTCTAAGTGCTAATAGCACAGTTTCCTCCATTTTTGTTGTTCTGTTTTTCTGGTTTCCATTATTTGATATCAGAGCTCTTTCCTGGAGCTGTGGGTTGAGTAACGTGGAAGCTGCGACATGGAAAGCCGATTGGAGAACGTGGAAAAGATGCTGGAAAGGTTGATGCGAAACATGAGGGGAGGCCGACAAGGCCGGTTGTTTGCAAGGTTACCACCGAGGAGACTATGGCCAAGTGGTTGTTGAGGACCAATGGAACAGGGGTTCCAGAGGTAGTGGAAGGCCTCAGGGTTCTTCCTCTCCCCACAATGAGTCGCGGCCCTTGAGGTCTCGCAACTGAGAGGGTAGCAACTCCCCCCATTCCCGTAGAAGGTCATCGCGTGCCATCGGAACTCATGGTGGAGCAGACCGTCGAACTCCCATAGCCCTCCTCCTCCACGTCGGAACTGCGATCGAAGAATGGAGCTTCCATTGTTTGCAGGAGACAACCTATTAGGGTGGTTGGTGAAAATTGAAAGGCATTTCACTGTGAATGAGATTCAGCGAGAGGAGAGGATAGATGCAGTAGTTTTAGCTTTAGAAGACAGAGCTCTTTACTGGTTTTAGACGTGGGAAGTGTAGACACTAGCCCCCTCATGGCATCAGTTCAAAAGCGCACTTCTGAAAAGGTTCCAATCAAGGGTGATGAAGGACCCGCATGGGTCGTTGTTGTGGGTCAAGCAAACCAGGTCATTCTTGGAATACATTTAACAATTTGAAAGAATTTCTAGGCCACTAAGAACTTTGGACAGGTAAGTGCTAATAGGGATTTTTGTAAATGGGCTCAAGGGAGAAATTGGGGCCGAAATTAAGAGCCTCGATTTGGGCTCTCTTTCAAAAATAAAAGACAAGGCCCTCATGCTTGAACAGAGAAATATGTAGTGGAGAGGGGGAGCGGTAAACCCAACAGAGAGAGGATTGGGCTTTAGCTTCAAAACAGGGCCATCCACATGGAGAAACTCACCCATTAAGGACCAAAAGGAAGAAAACAACCTAAGGAAGGAAGAAAAGGGCATTTGCGACAAGCAAGGACTGGGAAAACAGCTATCTCAGGTCGAGATTCAAGAAAGGAGCAAGAAGGGGATATGCTTTGATTGTAGGGAACGTTGGGGACGTGACCATGTCTGCAAACTGAAGCATTTCCTATTGCTACTAGTAGAAGATCTAGAGGGTGAATCTTTTGAGGGAGAATTTGGGGGTGACGAGGAAGAAGACCTCGAAGTCGAGCTCAAAACATGCCAAATATCCATTAGAAGTCTATGTGGGTTCACTTCCCGGAAGTTGTCTAAGCTGAAGGGGACTTTGAAGGGGGCAGAAATCACGATCTTGGTTTACTATGGCGCCACCAACAACTTCCTCTCCAGGTCCCTGGTCGAAGAGCTTGATCTGAAAGTCCAAGACACGCCGGAGTTCACTGTAGAGCTTGGCACAAGTGGGAAGATAAGCAGCAAAGGGGTTTGTGACAAGGTACTCTTGGAGGTATAAGGGGTTCAGATCACCCAACCTTTTTTCTTGTTGAGTTTGGGAGTAGTGGATGCTGTGTTAGGAATGAAATGGTTGGAAAGCTTGGGAACAATAGCGGCAAATTTCCAAAAGTTGTTCATAAGGTGGATAGAAAATGGGGAAATTAGGAAGATTCAAGGGGACCCGGCTCTTTGCAATGCCCATGCAACTTGGGAGACCACCTTCAAGGCCTTGAAAGATGACAGTGAGGGGTATCTTATAACTTCCTTTGAACATGACACAGGGAAAGATCCAGAAATGAGGCTGCCCAAGGAGTTCAAGAAATTGTTGAAGGACATTGAGGACATTTGCAAATCACCCTCAGGCTTGCCCCCACCAAGGGACCATGATCATGCCATTAATTTGAAGGAAGCAGCCTTTCAAAAAAATGAGAAAGAAAAAATTGTGGATGAAATGCTAAGTGCTGGAATTATTAGGCCCAGTATTAGTCCTTACTCTAGTCCTCTGCTTTTGGTTAAGAAAAAAGATGGTGGGTGGAGGTTTTGCGTAGACCATAGGGCATTGAACAAAAGAACTGTCCCTGATAAGTTCCCTATCCCGGTGATGGATAAGCTACTAGACGAGTTGGGGGGAGCCAAAATTTTTTCCAAGCTTGACTTGAAATCTGGCTACCATCAGATAAGAATGAGAGAGAGGGATGTTGAGAAAACAACTTTTAGGACCCACGAAGGGCATTATGAATTCCTAATAATGCCCTTCGGAATATCTAATGCCCTGTCTACCTTCCAGGCTTTGATGAATCAGATTCTGAAGCCTCACTTGAGGACGTTCATTCTAGTGTTTTTTGATGACATTCTTGTCTTCAGTAAGTCAATGGAGGAGCATTTAGAACATGTGGAGTGGGTGTTGTCCTTATTGAGAGAAAATCAGCTCTTAATTAACCTGAAAACCCAAGATAGAATATTTGGGGCATACCATCTCAGAGCAGCGGGTGGCCGCTGATCCAACGAAAATAGAAGTAGAATCCGGGCTAGCTCCCACTGATTTGAAGGGGCTGTGTGGATTTTTGGGGTTAACAGGCTACTATAGGAGATTCGTAAAGGGATATGGGAGAATAGCTTGGCCTTTGACTCAACTACTTAAGAAGGATGCCTTTAATTGGAACCTGGAGGCCCAAATTGCTTTTGAGAAACTGAAGAAAGCAATGACTTCTCTGTTGGTACTTGCTGTCCCTTGTTTTGAAAAGGAGTTTGTGATAGAAACTGATGTTTCCGGGAAGGAGTTAGCTGCTGTCCTCATGCAAGAAGGCAAACCAGTAGCTTTTTGGAGTCACTCTCTCAGAAGAGCTAGGAAAAAATCAGTTTATGAGAGGGAATTGATGGCGATAGTGATGGCAATTCAAAAATGGAGGCAATACCTCCTGGGGAAGAAATTCATAGTAAACACAGACCAGAGAAGCCTAAAATTTCTGGTTCATCAAAGGATGATGGGGGAAAAGCAGCAGAAATGTGTAGCCAAATTGATGGGGGTTTGATTTTGAGATAAGGTACAAGGTGTGGAAGGAGAATAGGGTAGCTGATGTCCTCTCTAGACAGCATTATTTTGGGGCAATTTCAGCTGTCACTTTTCAAGAATGGGAGGGTTTAGAGGAAGAAATGCAAAGGGATAGCAAGCTTCTAGCCATCATACAGGGGTTGGTGTAGGGAAAAATTGTTCAGCAAGGGTTTGAACTCAAGGGGGGAAGACTCTACTACAAGGAAAAGGCTGGTCATTCCCAAGGATTCCCCAAGAATTGCTCTGATTTTGCATGAATTTCATGACTCTAATGTTGGAGGCCATTTCGGATTTTATAGGACCTATAAAAGAATTTATGATTTGTTGTGGTGGGAAGGAATGAAGCATAGGATTCAGCAACACATTCAAGGCTCTGTCACATGTAACAGAAACAAGTATCAAACCCTCTCTGCTGCAGGGTTGTTACAGCCCTTGCCTACAACTTCTCACGTTTGGGATGAAATTACAATGGATTTCATTGGCGGCTTACCAAAAGCTCAAGGTTTAGACACAATTTTGGTGGTAGTTGATAGACTAACAAAATACAGCCATTTCCTTGGCCTAGCTCACCCTTACAATGCCAAAGATGTGGCTGGAATTTTTGTCAAGGAGGTGGTTAGGCAGCATGGGTTCCCTTCCTCCATTATCACTGGCAGAGATCAGGTGTTTATGAGCCACTTTTGGTTTGAACTCTTTAGAATGGCTGGCACAAAGCTGAAGTTCAGCCTACCACACGCAGACCGACGGACAAACGGAGGTGGTTAATAGATGCTTAGAGACTTACCTGAGGGCATTTCACTGGATTCAAACCAAGGTAGTGGTCAAAATGGTTGAGTTGGGCTGAATTGTGGTTTAACACAACCTATGGTGCCTCAACAAATACTACTCCTTTTCGGGCTTTGTATAGCAAGGACCCCCTAGCCTTATTAAAGATTGGACAGCATTCCTTCGGCAGTAGAGGACCTCAATTTACTGATGGCTAAAAGAGACATGATTCTAGATGACTTGAAGTGGCATCTTAGCAAGGCCCAAGACCACATAAAAAGCCAAGCAGACAAAAAGAGAAGAGATGTGCAACTAGAAGTGGGTGATATGGTGTATCTCAAGTTACAGCTCTATAGGTTGAAGTCACTAGCCAAAAGGGTGAATCAGAAGCTTAGTCCAAGGTTCTATGGGTGATATAAAGTAATTGAAAAAATAGGACAGGTTCCTTATAAGTGACAGCTGCCCCCGGATTCATTAGTTCATCCTATTTTTCACATTTCTTTGCTCAAGAAGTGTATCTCCCCTCAACGTTTGAGCCAGCCTCTACCTGCTGGCTTGACAGAAGAACTCGAATTGAAGGTGCAACGAGAAGAAGTCTTGGCTGTCAGATATTCACAGCAAGGAGATCAAGAAGTCCTCATCAAATGGAAGGAAATGCCAGATTTTGAAAGCTCCTGGGAGTTGGCTGAAGATATTAACGCTAACTTCCCTGAATTCCACCTTGAGGACAAGGTGGTAGTTCAAGGGGGGGTTGGGTTATTGTTACAGACCAATTTCCCAAGGGGATACAAGTGTACAAAAGAAAGAAATACCGGGGTGCAAAGGGAATGAGAGAATCAGGGAATGTTGATATTGTGGGGCCCTTGGGTCCCAACTGAATTTTGTGTTGTGGCAGTGTGAGAGTGTGTGTTGGCAGGTGAGTGGGTCATGAGGACAAGGGTATATTTGTTAGGGGGGCTAGGAGTAGGAGGCAGGCATTATTTTTAGGAAAAGGCTAGGCATGGGAGAGTGCGGGCTGCTTTAGTGCCCTGCTTTATTTCTCTCTGTATTGCACTTTCCTTGCTGAGTTTATTTCCTCTAAGTGCTAATAGCACAGTTTCCTCCATTTTTGCTGCTCTGTTTTTTTGGTTTCTATTAAGGTCCCAAATGATATCACTACTGACCTTTACACTTTCTTCCAATTGATTCTAGATCAACAGGCTTTTATGTCTATATATTTAACTTGACATGTATTAAAATAAAAATAAGAAGTTACTGACAAAGGAATACAGCAAGAGGTTTGCAAAGCACAAGCTTATCAAATTGCAGAGAATATTTCTATTGCATGTACAAAAATAAATTAATTCTCGGATAGAAAAAAGGGGCCGCTCTACATTCTATAATCTGCACCTCAATGTTAAGATCCTCAGCACTGATATTTAAATGAGGTCAATAATCAACATTAACCAGGCTCTACTCAAGAATAAGAAAGGCAAAACACCTGATCATGTTTTGGAATAGTGATGAGACCAATGTCCGCTAGCAAAATTCCAAACTGTATCCTCATCTCCCTGACATATCATCAAATACAACAGATACTTGAGAAGAGTCCATATATGACAATATGATTCGCAAACAACAGATTGGATTAATGTAACAAAACCACAAAAACAAACCAAGAAATGAAGTATGATGTATTATTCTGATAGGAACCTGATACTCATGGAATAGTGATGAACTAGAATAGAACAATTATTAAGAATTATATGCTGAAATTAAACAATGCTGCAATATCAGTGTGATATTGAGCTTGAAGGAATGAATAACAAGATGAACAATAACAAGAAATGGTAAAAATAGGTATGACACTTCAAGAGGCCAAATCTCTCCCAAGGTAGCTCTTAGAGAGGCCACCACTCTCCCAAGACTTTCCCACTAATTTCTTGAAAATGATTCCCTCCACACCCCCTCTCCCTACAAATAACCTCCTCTAACAGAGTCCCTCAAAATCCTCACTCCTTTCCACTTTCTTTCTGCCAACTCAGCAGTTGGTTATACAAGAGTGAGCCCCCTTATTCTCTCTTATCTCAATACTCACTAATTACAATTAAGTCCTCAATCTATATTTATTTAGGTACCTAACAATACTCCCCCCATCAAAGAATCACCTTGTCCTCAAGGTGATGTGTGGAAAGGAAAAAACCATAGTGCTGAAGGAAGACTTCCCCTTGGATCCCATATCTTGAAAAATAAGGAAAGTGAGCTTGCATTATTGAGTTGTCTCACAGGGTCCCAAGGATCTGAACCCAGTATGATCCCTAGGCTTCCTTGGTTTTCAGAAATTAGCAGCAAATAATTTTCTTGTTCACAAACCATACTAGCCCCATCTCCCCCAATCTGCAGTGCTTGAATATTAAGAGTTTCCCAATATATTATCATCTGTTGAAGTCTTTGTGTAGGCTAACTATAAGCAGAACCACCCTTGATTGTAGTCTCCATTTTATCCTCAATCACAGCCCAAATCAGGATTCCTGCTTGGGTGAGCATGTCAATGCAGTCAGGAACCCCATTTTGGAATTTGCAATCTACAACAGTTGCGCTAAGAAGCATTAGATTTCTCTTGATCTTGTATGAAGCTCCCTGCAAACTCAGTGCCTCTTCCATATTCCTGTCACCATTCTGTTTAGCAAAAGCACAACCAGTTTCTGAACCTTTTCCCTGGGACTTGATTCTTTCAGTTTCTTTCAAAAGCCCGAACAGCAAGGGGCCCAAAGAGTACTTGCAAATGAAGTTGAAATGTTCAAGATCATGCTTAAGGAATTCTAATTCTACTTCAATAACAGTACACGAAATGACTGTTGGGGCATAAAACCTTACCCCCTGCACATCTTGCTTGTCCCTCTCACCATTATGTTCAATAACTGCATTTTTAGTTTCTTGACATCTTCCTAGCAACCTGATTTTTCCTATTTCGTCAATAGCATTGCTGAAAGACCTTTCAAGTGAAGGTGACATCCAACCTCTAACACTATTGCTCGACCTTGACTCTGTCTTCATGCTTTTTTGAAAAGCCAATAAGTGTCCCTGGCAAGCTTCTAGCAATGTCTCTAGTTGTAAGCATGACATTGTCATTTTACTGACACCCGTTTGCTGTCTTGCTGTCCCAGCAATAGCATCTCGAACCATCCCACATTTTCTTTTCGAGCATTTTCAATTCTCTCACCGTCAGGATTTGATGGAGTCAAGTGGAGGAATTCTTTCATGCTGCTAGACCCGTATATGACACCAACTCCTAATGGTTGGGTTGAGAATGGCTTCAATTTTTGGAGCCCAATCCTGAATATGCACGCAGCTTGTGCATCTCCATCCTTTTGGGCCTTGCTTATTAATGTCACGAGTAAGTTCCTTTCTCCAGCACTCTCATCCTCAATTTGGGCTCTGCCTAATAACTTCATATCATAGACCGTTTCACCATAACCCCAATTATTATCTCCACTAATTTGGGCTTGGCCCATTAGGTGGCAAACATGACCCAATTCCTGCCTTGCCCTAGACACACCTCTTTCTTCCTCCCTCTCCTTGCAGCCGCTAGAATGAATTGGGGCTGCGACTGGCAGCACCTTCTTCACCGACATCCCACTGCCCACCATACACGGCGGTGACATCGGCGGCTTTGGTAGAGGTAGTTGGGTTGACACTCTCGAGACCAGAAACTCCTACCCCGTGGTGTGCTCCTCTCCCTTCTTCTTCTCGCTCATGTCGCTGCCTGTAACAGTTTGTGTGCCTGCCATTTTTGGCCCTTTTTTCGCTGTCATGCTCGGCTTGGCATCTCGACTTTCCAGCAATGGAAGTTTAGCCACCATCCTCGAAATTTTTGCTACTTCCTCTCCGGACACCCTTGTCTCCAGATCTGGTGGTTCCGACGGTGGGCGTCGATCGGCGTCAACACCCACACCAACCTTGATGGTGTTACCTTTAGCGTCGTATTCATGCAAACCACCATCATCTTCCTCGTGTGACTTGGCCTTCTTCGTTACTAGAATGCAACGACGTGGCTCCATCTTTTTCGTTTTCCTTTTCTCGCCATCACTCGAGGCCTGCAGTGGAAGCAGTTGCTTAATCCCCTGCTCCCCGCAATCTCCAGAATGGTTGTCGGTCTTCTCCTCGATAACCACTGCTTGTACCTTGATCTCTTGATGGCATTCCTCTTCCGCTGATCCACCCACCATTTCTTCCCCCTCCACGGAATTCACAAAAGTGTGACCAAAAGTCACTTTCCCCATTTCCTCTTCTTCCATTATTTCCTCCATCTCCATCAAATCAAAGCATGAAAAATGGTAAACGATCTCATCTTCAACATCTTCATGCTTGCCTTCCTTTTTCTCAACGGCTTTGTCTTGTTCCTCCCCTTCATCTGGTTGGCTCTCAAAGAAAGCACGAACGTTAGGAGGCTAATCGTTCATGGAGGATCTCCTTCTTCGCCTCCACCACCGATCTTCATCATCCTCCCAAACTGGTAGTCGACGACGTCGGAGGTACTTTTCTTGCACTTTCTTTAATTTTCTATAAGTTTTGCTTCACCCTCTTCTTTTGCTTCATCCGACTCTAACTTCATGGCAGCAAGTCGCATGGTTTTTGGCACAGGGCTCCCAAGATCAGGAGCTTTGATACCAGTTGATAGGAACCTGATACTTATGGAATAATGATGAACTAGAATAGAACAATTATTAAGAATTATATGCTGGAATTAAACAATGCTGCAATATCAGTGTGATATTGAGCTTGAAGGAATGAATAACAAGATGAACAATAACAAGAAATGGTAAAAATAGGTATGGCACTTCAAGAGGCCAAATCTCTCCCAAGGTAGCTCTTAGAGAGGCCACCACTCTCCCAAGACTTTCCCACTAATTTCCTGAAAATGATTCCCTCCACACCCCCTCTCCCTACAAATAACCTCCTCTAACAGAATCCTTCAAAATCCTCACTCCTTTCCACTTTCTTTCCGTCAACTCAGCAGTTGGTTATACAAGAGTGAACCCCCTTATTCTCTCTCATCTCAATACTCACTAATTACAATTAAGTCCCCAATCTATATTTATTTAGGTACCTAACATATTCACATCCTTGAGTTGAGATCAGTATGACTTCAGCCAAGGAAGAAGATAAAACAGTACAAGAAACGCAAGAAAATGAGAAGAATCTCTGAGCACTCAGAAGCTTATTCCCTACAAGTCTAGTCCAATATTTTGCCTAGCTAACTTCCCTATATTCTCTTTACAGCCCTTACCTTGCATCATACACAACACAACCTATGCCTCCCACCTTTTGTTTCTCATTCATACTTCAACAATTACAATTAGGGCCCATTTTGCTTGGCCCAATTCCTTTGATTCCTAACAATTAGGAAGCCTTCTAATATGAGCATAACATAAATTTGTTCCTGGTGTTGGAGGATTGAAATCAAATATACACTGAAATTGCATAAATATATTGTTTCTGTCAATTTCTTTGAGGGTACTGCAGTATCATTGGCAGAGGCATTTGTTTTAATAATTTCAGTCAGTGTCCCATACTTTATTAGGCACATCAAGGAAGATGGGTTAAAAGACTGTATTAGAAATTGTCAAAGAAAATGCTGTTTTTCATCTGTAGAATGATCAACCAAAAAAGTCATGTTAAGAAAAAATAAAGAGGGATGTGAAATTGATAAAGAGGAAAGCGAGAATATATAGATATATTAACAAGCTGATTTCCCAACAGTGCGCATCGCGTGGACACCGGATCATGTACTAATAGTCTAATACCTATACTACAACTACATTACATACACTCTTCACTTTGGGCTAAAACCAAAAACTACTTCCTTAATAAAAAGTTTACAGATTGCCTTTCTTATAGAAAAGAAATTTTATTAAAGAGATGAAAAGAGTACAAAAGAGGATAAGACATTCTCACAATGAAACAAAAAATTACAACTAAATCCTATATGGATAAACCATGCAACAAAATGTGCCAACTCTTTTGTATATGAACTAAAGGAACACCATTTTCCTTTGTAAGAATGTAGACCTAACTCCACCCCAAAAGCTAGTTAAAGGAGGGGGGAGGAGGATGTCCAAGTGTTCATAAAGGCTATTTTGATCATATCCTTAAGTAATATGAGACTTCCACACTCTATCACGCCCACAACTGGACATTGGAGCATAAAGTTTGGAGAACTGTACATTTGCAAGTCGCCCAATATTAATTATTGAATGCAAAAATTGCTTAAGGCAAAACTCTCCTCAGCATCTGTATAAATCTACTAACAAACAAATATTTACACCATAATTAAAATATCTAATAAATGGAAACAATCTTTCCTAATTGATATTTTAGTATTTCCAATATGTTTACAAATCCTAATTAATATTTACGTCATAGATATAAATGACAAAATCCTTCTTCAAATCTCCACACAAATCTCAACATCAATCACAGGATAAATTTTGATACCATCTTAAGATTGTGGACCTACCTCCACCCAAAACACTACTTCAAGTGGGAAGGATGTTCAGGTGTTAATAAAGGTTATCTTGACCATATTCTCAAGCAACGTGGGACTTTTACAGACGGGAATCAATCATTGCCGTTGGATTAGATTGTGTGAATTACTTTATGGCCATTCGATATGCAATCATAGCAGCTAATCCTAGATGGTGGGGAAGAGAGTGGTATAGTAGATTGCAGAGGCAGAGCAAATACAATTTGAAAGATTCTACAATTCAGATAAATTTTTAACACATTCTCATCAGTAGTACTCAAAAGTCATAGTTTGAAGACACAATTATCACTAATCTAAAGAATAACCAATAACAGTAAGTCAATAACAACAAAAACACAACAAAACAAAGGTTGGCTAGGCAGAGAAGGTGAAACGGAGGTTAAGAAACAAGGAGGATGCTTTAGCTTCTTTCTGCACAAAGATAGTAGAACACCTTATCATGAACATTACAGGGCAGCTCAAAAAGAACGAATTGCAGAATTGTTGTGCAGCTTTAGCTCCTTTCTGCAGATTAAAAATTAAGTGATTATAAATGTGTTTGGAAAGAACACCATCCTATGAAGTAAGTCAAATAAATGAGTTTCTAATTCTATGGATAAATGCATATGCTGAAGCCTTATGATGATCAGCAGCAATAATTTTCTATTTTTCCTTTTTATTTGTTCCCCTCTTAACAAAAATACTATGTACTGTCAATATTAAGGTAGCCATCTTCAAACAGGGTTGCCTCATGCAATCTCAGACTTTAGGGAGCGTTAGAAATAGTGAGAAAATAACTAGCATGTGCTTCAACCAGAGTAATCATATAATAATTAGAGGATATGCATAAACATGGAACCACTAATACTATCACATACTGACCTCAGTCAAAATCCTCTCCCATCTTTTATAAGCCATCATCATTAGTAAGTGATCAGATTGCTGGTCAGTATCCTTGGTGTCACTAGGCCCGTCTAGCTTATAATTCAACAATGTTTGTTTTGCCCTTTCAACATTTTGCCTCTGCATGTCAAGGCAACAATTTTTTCAAAATATTATATACGGAAGCAAAGCAGTGTAAAAAAAAAAACACAGCACTGAGAAAAACCTCATCCTTTGGATACACAAATGGAGACTTGTAGCTTAGAAATGCAGAGATTGAAAGAATAGGCGACAAGCAACCAAATATTGCACCATACAGCATCATCTGAAATTACAGAAAAAACACATTATTAGTGTTAGCGTCAGCAATGCAGAGCAGAGTAGGAGGGAAATAGACTGAGCCAGCACCTTGGTTTCAATAAACTAGATATACAGTGTTGACATTTACCAGATGCAGGGAGACAGGCAAGGCGGAGTACAACATTTTAATTTTGCAGAACCCGTTGCACATAACAAATTAAACAACTTAAAGCAAATAAATGAAAATTAAAACAATGTAACTATTTAGGAATAAATAATACTGTATCATATATTGAATTGATTTAGTTTGATATTAGATTGATTTTATTATTATATGTAGTTTTTATCTTTGGCTTATTAATAGGATTTCCTCATTGTATTTATGTATTATATCACAACAAATATGCTTCCATATTATTGAGAGTCTCTATTCTCTCTTTTTTCTTCCTCCACTATCTAAAACCCACAATTTAAACATGGTATCAAAGTGGTACCATCCTCAATGACTTGGTAGCGGAAAAGAGCATTAACAGTCATGGAGGATAGTACCGCTTTGATACCATGGCGAGGTGGACCCCCCCCCCCCCCCCAAAAAAAAAAAAAAAACACCACCACCATCACCATGAGAAGATTTGTTCATTACGGCGGCCGTGGCGGTCTTATGGCAGATTTTTAGTCTACTGTCATGAGATGCCATTGACAACTTTGATTCTGACACAAACCCACATGTCGCCGTCTTATGCCGCTTGCAGTGGTGCGTTTGGCAGCGTCTCTGATTGCCACACCCACCATCATGCTAATGCCACTATCCTGTTTCCAGATCTTTCATAGTTTTCGAGGTCCAGGCACTCCATCGACGACAGTTGTTTTTATTTTCTGATTTTGCCCTCGTCTTTTTTTTAAATTTTCCGATTTGGCCTTGATTTTTTCTATATGTTACTATTTTGACACTTCCCACCCTTGTTATAAGTGTTATTTTTATGTTCCTTCCAATTGTTATTTGTGTTGATGTCCAATGCAAACATAGCATTGAGAAGGAGACGATTCTAAAGTTTGTTGGGTCATTCTTTTTCATCATGTGAGACGGCTTTCCCAACAGTCTGGCCTATAAGATGGCTTTCCCAGCAACCTCGCCCTGTGAGACGGATTTTCCCAGCAGCCTGGCCCTATGAAACGGCTTTTCCCAGCAGCATCAACCCATGAGATGGCTTTTCCAAGCAGCCTGGACCCAAGAGACGGCTTTTCCCAATAGCCTAGCCCCAAGATGGCTTTTCCTAGCAGTCTGGCCCGTGAGATGACTTAGTAAGCTTTAGTTTGAAGGGAAGTGTTAAGAATAAATAATATTTTATTATATCTTAGATTGATTTAGGTTGATATTAGATTGATTTTATCATTATGTTTAATCTTCAGCAAATAAATAGGATTTCATCATTGTATTATATCACAACACATCAAAATGAGAGTCTCAATTCTCTCTTTTCTTCCTCCACTATCTAAAACCCTTACAATTTGAACATCAACACTAAAATTAGAAAATAGGAATTCATAAAGTTGATAAACAAAGGTAACTACAATGTGAAGGATGGGGGCAAAACTTTTCCCAAAAAGGTCTTACAAAAACTTCACAATGAACATAGAAAAATAGAACAGGGAAAGTTCTAAGATACAACTGACCCTTCTAAGTGGCATTGGTGACACTAGAACTAGATTTGAGCTTAAATACCCAAATTTGAGTCTACATCAAAGAGGTTATTAAATTGGCAAGTGGTTAAATGAAAGGTAAATGATTTGTTTGAGTGATAAGTAGTTAAAATGGGTATAGTAAACGAGAAACTAAACAGAGCAATATCTGATCAAAAGAAATCAATTATGGATGGACAGAACTATAGTTTTCAATTTAGGTGAAGATAAGAGGAAAGAGTGATTTGTTGTACACCTTTCCAATTAAGACATCAACAGGAAGTTTTGCCAGATGATGCCCAAGCAGTGTCAGCTCTTCATCCCCTTCAAGAGCACCAACCTACAACATTGGTTTTATGGAAAGCAAACATATACAAAATCAGAAAACATTTTGGTTTATTATATAGTTTTTCAAACAGGTTGTGATTGTATATGAACGTAATTCCACAAACAGCTAATAGGAGTAAACATTTGTTTCTAGGCGAAATAACATACCCACAAATAAAAATATCATTACAGTAGAAGTTCATCAATTTATCTGAAAAACAGAATGATGAAAACATCTCTGACAAGCCACATTCCAACACTAAAAGCCACATTATGAAATTATTTCCTGAAGTAAATAACGTGCTAGAATAGAGCACTCGAATCTGTCATTCCTCTATTGGTAGGACCAGCATTAGGACATTCTATTAGGAACAGCTGAACAGGAACACGAAAATGAAAATTCATAAGACAGCTACCTTACTACCTGTGTTGTCCAATTTAACAATGAGCAGGCAGAATTTATCAAAGCCAGGGATCAAACCAAAACTATAGTGCACATAAATTAAAGAATTAGACAAAAATCAAAAGCAATAACACTTTCTTGAACCCAATGATATAGTAAAATAGACTATAGAGTACCTCATACAGTAAGGATATGGCTGAACTCATTGCGTCATCCGTGGGAGGTTCTAAAGCCTAATAATGTAAAGATATTGAAGAAAACTGTTCAGGTAATTCGTTCAGAGAACATTTTTTCAATCCAAAAATATACTTGTTTACCTTTGACAAAAATGGCTTGATATAACCGAGAGACAGTAACTTAATCTGAAGACACAGTTCAACTAATGGCATCCGAAGCATCTCTGGAACCTTGATAAGAAGAATATAGCATTGAAGACGCATATTAGAAGGATGGAATGGAATGCTAACATAAAGCTAAGGTACCCTTTTAAGCATTTTCCTTTCAAAATCAAAATATAAACCTGATAAGGACGCATGAGTCTTTCAAACCTATGACGAGTGTACAAGCAATAGCAAATTCCAGGTTTTACACGTCCAGCTCTACCCCAGCGCTGCCTCACATTTGCTTGAGATATCCAATCTTCAACCATGCTAGACAATTTCTATAGAATCCAGAAACAATAATACTAGAAACTAGTTATATTATCCTGTTCAACGCATATGTGTGTGTGTGTGTGTGTTATAACTAGTTTTCGGGTAGGAAGGAGCACGAGAGAGAATAAAGACTAAAAATAATATTGATATAACATGGATCTGATGTGATGTATAAGACAAAAGTGCAGATCACAATTTACAATAATACTGTACTCTAAATCCAAATTAAATAAGAAAACAAATCATTAGATGTAATGAAATGAAAAAAATTATTCCTAAGAGATCATCTAAAATAGTCTATGATATTCTAAGATGTGATTAGAATAGTAAGACGTTATTATGTTGAAATATGTTATATATTGAATTATATCATACATTTATGTTTTTTTGTCTTTATCATTTATTATGATAGATATGATTAGGTAAGCATTTATTATGGTAGATATGGTTAGGTAAGCATTTATTATAATGGATATAGTTAGGTAAGTTAGTATCTTACACATTTATTAGGTAGTTCTTGCAATGTACCTATAAATTGTATCTTTCTCTATACAAAAAAAAGTGAGGTAGAATTACTTCGCTTCTATAATTCCTAACCTTTCTTCAAGTTTCATTTTCAAGTTGGTATCAGAGCTCCTGATTTGGGAGCCTGATCACTGTTCCGTTGCTTTTCAGCCTTCATTGCTGGACATTTATAGCCTTAATTGCTGTAATTATTTATCCATTTTTCTTTTCCTTTTTCCTGAATTTTTCCTTTTTTTTTGTTCCTTTTCGTCATTGTTACAACCTCTAGCCGCCCTTCTTTTTCCGACCCCCTCCGACCATCCTCCAGCCACCCTATCACCATGGCAAAACCTAAAACCTCCGCTGCTATGACATCTACACCTTTAAATCCTAATGAGCTTCTTGTTTTGCACCCAACCTACCACTTAAACAGAAAAAGTTATTTGCACTGGGCTCACATTATCCGGCATACTCTCAAAGGTCATCGAAAATTGTCCCACATTGAGGGAAATCCTCTTGAAAAGGATGACCCTACTTTTGAGGTTTGGGATAATGGGATTCTCTTATTATGACGTGGCTACGGAATTCTATGACTCCTGAAATCAGTTGGAATTGTATATTTCTTACTTCGTCCCGTGTAGTTTGGGATATACTTAGCAAGACTTTCTCCAAGAAGCAGGATATTGCTACTTGTTATGAGTTGAAGACGAAAATATTCTCCACCAAGCAAGGAGTAATGCCGGTAACAGATTACTATGGTGTTCTCACTGGTCTGTGGACTGAGTTGGATCAATACCAAAATTTGCAAATGGAATGTAGCAAGGATACTTCTACTTTCCCAAATTTTGTTAATAGGGACAGGATTTTTGAGTTTCTCTTTGGCTTAAATCCAGAATATGACCCTATTTGAGTTCAGATTCTACGTAAAGAGCAACTCTCATCTATATCCAAGGTGTTCTACACAGTGCGGGGAGAGGAAAGTCATAGGGCAATTATGCTTGATGACAAACCCAGTAGTGGTTCAGCTTTGGTCACCGGCAAGACAGCTAAGCGAGGACCCCCTTCTTCCTTTTTAAGGCCTTCTCGAGATAGTCGTTGGTGCCCCTATTGCAAGAAGTCTGGGCATACTCAAGAGACTTGCTTTAAATTTCACAGGAAAGAAAGTTCTTAGCTGCATAGGAGGATTTCACGGCCTACCAAGTAGTCAAGACTATGTGGCTGCATCAAACAATGCCCCGTCTTCTCAAGTGGATGGTGAAATTCCTGCCCTTTGTAAGGATGAGCTTACACACTTACGGTCTCTCATAAGCTCTACTAGTAAGCTTTTTGGCTTTAGCTCTCTAACCTTGTTTGGTAAGGTTCCTTGTTCTCAATCTTTTCATGCATCTAATACTAAATGTAAGGATTTATGGATCATTGACTTTGGTGCGACTGATCATATGAACTCTAAAACCCCTCATTTGTCTTCCTACCTTCCCATTTTTGAAAAACACCATATCACTATAGCTGATGGCTCCCAAACCTCAGTTGTAGGATTTGGTAGCATTTCTCTTCACCCTTCCTTACACTTAAATAACGTCCTTCATGTTCCTCAACTCGCCAGTAGCCTTATCTCTGCTCATAAGCTTACCAAAGATTTTAACTGTGCTATAACTTTTTTCCATTCACATTGTGTTGTTCAGCATTTTGCTACAGGGAGGATGACCGGAGTTGCTAAGGAACAAAGGTTTATATTATCTCCTTAATGCACTAGCTATAGATGATAGTAGAGAGAAGATATCAGCCTCATGTTATACTGCAAATTCAGAATCTCAAGCATCACAAATTTGGTTACACCATAGGCGCCTAGGACATCTTATTTCTCTTTTTGTCTCCTCTAAACACCTTTTCTTACAGCATCAAAGTTTCATTGCAGCTATTGATTCCATACAAATCCCAAACTCAGTAGAAGAGGCATTAAAAGATATAAACTAGGTTCAAGCCATGAATGATAAAATAAGGGCGTTAGATAAGAATGGAATGTGGGAGATTGTTTAGAGGCCAAAAGATAAAAGGTCGGTGGAATGTATGTGGATATACACTGTGAAGTATCGGTTAGATGGTGAGTTGATCGATATAAAGCAAGACTAGTTGCAAAAAGGTACACACAGACATATGGAATTGACTATGAGGAGACATTTGCTCCTATAGCAAGATTAATACAGTTAGAGTCTTGCTTTCTCTTGCAGCTTATTTTGGATGGGATTTACATCAATTCGATGTGAAGAATGCATTCTTATATGAAGACTTAGAGGAAGTTTACATGAAAATTCCTCCTGGATACAATGTCACCAATGGAAGAAACAAGGTATGCAGGCTAAAAAAACCTTTGTATGGGTTGAAACAATCCCCTCGTGCATGGTTTGAGAGATTTGCAAAAACCATGATGTCGCTTGGATACAGGCAAAGTGAAGGGGACCATACTCTTTTCCTTAAACATACAGTTGGAGGAAAACTTACGGTTCTCCTAGTATATGTGGACGACATCATTGTATTAGGTAATGTTCTAGTTGAGAGAAAGCTCTTGGAGGAGAAGTTAGCTGTTGAATTTGAAATGAAAAATCTAGGAAAATTAAGGGGGTGTTTACTTTGGCTTTTTTCAATTTTCATTTTCATTGAAAACTGAAAACAAGGGTAAAAATCCATTTGGTTCAGAATTTTGAAAAAAAATTTCTAGAAAACTTTTTCAAAATGGGTGGAAAAACTGAAAACCACAAAAATGCGTTTTCACTCTTTCCTTTGAGAAATTTGAGAATGAGAAATGAGAAATGTGAAAATGCGGTGGCACAAACGTAAATATAATGAACTTTCATAAACACTCTCTTGAAACCGTACAGGCATACTGAAGCCATTTGGGAGTGCCTCCACCTCCAGACTCCACAACACTCGCCTCTTCCATTAGGTAACCTCTGCCCCTCATCCACTATTTCACCTCTCTGATCCTCTTCTTCTTCATCGTGCCTGTGGCCCGATCTTCTTGTTTGCTGCGCACCTCGTCTTCGCTGTGATGAAAGGAGCCGCGAGGAAGGGAGCTCGACCGCCGCAAGGAAGGGACGCTCAACCGCCGCCAGGAAGGGACGCTCGACCCCCGTAATGAAAGGACGCCCGACCACTGCGAGGAAGGGACTCACGAGGAAGGGAGCCGAAAGGAAGGGACCAGCGAGGAAGGGAGCTTGCGATCGCCGTTGCCAAGAAGGAAGCTCGACCACCGTCGTCAGGAATGGAGCCGTGACCGCTGCTAGGAAGGGAGCCAGCCGCTGGGTTCCATGGATTTTGGGTTCAAGGGGTTTAGGGTTCCATTGATGAATATGAAATTATTTTGGTGAAAAAACATATCTGTTATGGGTCTTTGATAGCATAAATCTTACAATTATGGGTGTTGGTCGCTTATTAGGATTGCATCAGTCCATGATTTGTGGTAAAAATTTTGTTATATTAGTGTGAAATTTCTTCATGGGTTATCTTTGTGATTAGGAGTAATTCTCTGATTTGGTTTTTATTATTTCCTGATTGTGTTCATTCTGATTTTGAAGTTCATATAAAATCATTTTCAAATGTTTTTAATTTATTAAAAACAAACAAAACAAAAAACAAACAGGTTTTCAAAGTTTTCATTTTTTGAAAACTGAAAACATAGAATCAAAACAAACAAGTTTTCTAAAACTGAAAAAACTGAAAATGAAAACTGTTTTCAGAAAATGAAAACTGGAAATGAAGACTGAAAATTTTTTCACAAAGCAAACAGGCTCTAAGATACTTCCTTGGAATAGAGGTGGCATACTCTAAGCGAGGTATCTTTATCTCTCAAAAGAAATATATCCTAGATTTACTTAAAGAGACTGGGAAGCTTGGGAGTAAAGCTACTAGTGTTCCCATGAACAAATCATCGAATGGAAAGTGAAGAGTAGAATTCCAGTGTTGATAAGGCACAATACCAAAGATTGGTGGGAAAACTCATATACTTGGCCCATACTAGACCAGACTTGGCTTATGCTGTGAGTGTGGTTAGCCAATTCATGCATGATCCTAAAGTGAGACACATGCAAGCAGTAGAAATAATATTATGTTATTTTAAGGCCACACTTGGTAGGGGACTGCTGTTCAAAAGTGATGAAAAGCTCTCTGTAGAAGTCCACACTGATGCTGATTATGCAGGCTCTATTAGTGACAGAAGATCAACATTTGGATATTGTATGTTTTTAGGAGGAAATTTGGTGACTTGGAGAAGCAAAAAGCAAAATGTTGTTGCAAGATTAATTGCAGATGCAAAATTTCATGCCATGTCACAAGGAATTTACAAGCTACTATGGTTGAAAATTATCTTGGATGACTTGAAGATAAAATATGAGGCTCCTATGAAGATGTTAGGTGACAATAAATCAACTATTAGCATCGCTCATAACACTGTCCAACATGGTAGAACAAAGCATATTGAAATTGACTAACACTTCATCAAGGAAAAGTTGGATAGTGGATTTATAGCCACGGTGCATGTTCCTTCCAGATTACAGCTGGCGAATGTGTTGACTAAGGGCCTACCCACAAAACAGTTTCAGGAGCTTACACGCAAGCTGGGAATTATCGATATCCATTCACCAGCTTGAGGGGGAATGTTGAAATATATCATATATTGAATTATATCATACAATTATTATTTTTTATCTTTATCATTTATTATGGTAGATATGGCATTTATTATGATAGATATGGTTAGGTAAGTTAATATCTTACACATTTATTAGGTAGTTCTTGCAATGTACCTATAAATTGTATCTTTCTCTATACAAAAAAATGTGACATAGAATTACTTCACTTTTATAATTCCTAGCTTTCTTAAGTTTCTTTTCCAAGTTATTATATACTCTTGACACTCTCTCTAAAGCAAAAGCTATAAAGCTTTATGTTTGTTACAAATAAACCTATAACAATAAGAAAATGAAACTCATAGAAGGGTGATCTCGATGGAAGATCCAGGGCTTTGACCGCATGAATTTCTGTACAGTGAATGGGAAAAAGAATCCATGCAAATTGAACAACTTAGTTCCAGAGACTACACAAAAGTAGAATATGTTAGATCTAAGGAAGAAAGCAGCACTTTATTGATCACAGGTTAAGTAAATCACCATAACCTCAAAAAGATACAAGATGAATGCTAAGGGAGAAACTCTCTCCAATCTCTAAATCAGTTTTCTCAAAAAATGAATTCACACCTATTCTACTTATTCTTTATGTTATTTATACATGTCTAACATCCCTAACTAATTTTCCCTCCAACTAACTAATTCTCTGCTGAAACTAGCTCCCAACCACCTGAATTCCTACTGGTCCATCTCCTAGCCCACTCGAACCCATCTTATTTCTCCTCTCATAGACTTTAGTGAACCTTGGGTCCTTAGCCTCCCTATCATTACCCCCCCCCCCCCAAAAAAAAAAAAAAAATCGGATTTTCACCTTGTCCTCAAGGTGGGCAGTAGGAAACTGTTGTTGCAGGGAGCTTAACAACTCCCATGAATTATCAAAGGTAGGTAATCCTTTCCACTGTACGAGGACTTTCAGCGGCGCCTGCATCGTTGGTTCGAAGTTGCAGCAGGTCCTGAGGTTCTGTTGCTAAGATCCCCTCCCGTGAGTCCTTCTGGTAACTCATGGAATTGCTGTTGGTTGGGCGGCACAGCATGTTTCAGCCTGCTAACATGAAATACCAGATGAAGTTTGCAGTCCGTAGGCAACTGCAATTTGTAGGCAACAAGTGCTATGCGTTCCAGCACCTTAAATGGGCCATAAAATCTGGGACTGAGCTTCTCATTGGGTCTATGGGCAAGAGACTTCATTCTATAGGGTTAACATTTCAGGAAGGCCTAGTCCCCTTCTTGAAATACCATCTCTCTGCATTTCTTGTCAGCAAAATATTTCATACGCTCTTGGCCTTGGTTGAGATGAACCTTCAACTCAGCAAGTGTCTCATCTCTGGTTGCCATCAGTGACTGTACTTCCTCGACCTTTGATGGGTAAGTTTCCCCTCGAAAGAGCACCAGAGGAGGTCTGCCATATAGCCCTTGAAAAGGAGAGGTTTGGGCAGATGCATTAAAGGTTGTATTAAACCAGTATTCTGCCCAAGGCAGCCACTAAACCCACATCTTTGGTTTAGTACCAGCGAAGCACCGAAGGTATGTCTCCAGGCAGCGATTGGTCACTTCTGTTTGACCATCCGTTTGGGGATGGTATGATGTGCTGTACCTGAGTATTGTTCCAGCAGATTTGAACATTTCTGACCAAAATTTGCTTAGAAACACCAGGTCACAATCCGAAATGATAGCTTTAGGGAACCCATGTAACCTCACTACTTTAACGAAAACTTGGGCCACCTTTTTTTGCAGAAAAACGGATGAGTTGAAGGGATAAAGTGTGCATACTTGGTGAGGCTATCAACCACAACCATTATAGCATCTTTTCCTTTAAATTTAGGCAATCCATTAATGAAATCCATAGCAATTTCAAACCATACTTGGTCAGGTGTTGGTAAAGGTTGCAGCAGCCCTGCTGGTGATAAGGCTTGGTACTTGTTTGCTTGGCATGTGTGGCAGGCTGCTACATAGTCCTTGACTTGTTGCCTCATACCTCTCCAGTAAAATGCTGCTGACAACTTCCTGTAGGTTCTGAGGAAACCTGAATGACCCCCAGCTGCAGAGTCGTGCATTTCTGCTAATAAGGTGTTTATTTGAGAGGAGTTTTTTGGAATCACAGCATGTCCTTGGTAGAAAAAGGCGACCATTCTTCAGCGAGAACCCTGGAAAATCTGCTTCGCCTTGCTGGATATTGAGGATGATTGCTTGAAGATGCTCATCCTTGCCAATTTCTTCTTGGATTGTCTCCCAAATGCTGGTAGAAATAACAGAAATTGCCTGAAACATCATTTGTCTTGATAATGCATCTGCTGCCTTATTTTCAAGGCCTGGGCGATATTGGATTTCAAAATCTAAACCCATGAGCTTTGATGTCCACTTCAACTGATCTTCTGTGAACAAATGCTGGTCAGTAAGGAATTTTAAACTCCTCTAGTCTGTCATAATAATAAAGTGCCATCCTAAGAGGTAGTGGCGCCACTTTTGGACTGCAAAAACCACCGCCATCAACTCTCTTTCATAGGCAGATTTAAGTTGTGCTCTTGTAGAAAGACTTTTGCTGAGGAAGGCAATCGGCCTTCCCTCCTGAGATAACACCGCCCCAATTCCCTGGCTGGATGCATCTGTCTCTATGACAAAAGGCAGAGAGAAATTCGGTACAGCCAATATTAGTAGTTCTACCATGGCTGATTTAAGCTGTTCAAAAGCTTGCTGAGCTTTTTCATCCCACAGGAAGCTGTCTTTCTTAGTGAGATCAGTGAAGGGTTTAGTTATAGAACCATAGCCCTGTACAAAATGCCTATAATACCCTGTTAGGCCTAGAAACCCTAGTAGTGCTTTGACATCCTTAAGGATTGGCCACGGCCGCATTGCTTCCGTTTTCTTGGGGTCAGCAGCTACCCCCTTTGCTGATACAATATGACCCAGATATTCTACTTGATTCCCCGCAAAATCACATTTTTTTCTGGTTAAAACCAGCTTATTTTCTTGCAACAATTGGAAGACAGCAGTCAAGTGTTCAGAGTGAGTAGCTTCATCCTTGCTATAAACCAAGATACCGTCAAAAAACACCAAAACAAACTTATGTAAAAACGGTCGAAGGATGTCATTCATGAGGGCTTTGAAAGTAGATGGTGCATTAGTGAGGCCAAAGGGCATCACAAGGAATTCATAGTGTCCTTTGTGTGTTCTAAATGCAGTTTTTCCCACACCTTCAACCATTCGTATTTGGTGATAACCCGATTTAAGATCGAGTTTGGAAAAAATGGCAACACCTGCGAGTTCATCCAGCAACTCGTCTATCACAAGAATAGGAAATTTATCGGGGATGGTTATGTGATTTAGTGCTCGATAATCGACACAAAATCTCCAGCTCCCATCTTTTTTTCTTTACAAGGATGATGGGGCTTGCAAATGGGCTCACACTTGGTCGAATAATCCTAGCTGCCAGCATCTCTTGAACCATTTTTTCAATTTCATTTTTTTGATAGTGCAGGTATCTGTATGGTCTCAGATTAGGGATTTCAGCACCTTCCTTTAGTGTAATAGCATGGTCATGGGTTCGATGAGGGGGTAGTCCTTCTAATGGTTCAAATATGACTGGAAATGTGCCCAACACTTGCTGAATAGGTGCTGGAAGAGTGGTTGCAGTTTGCATCTGTTTCAACACTGGCCACAACTGAATCATGTATCCATCATTCTTTTCTTCTAGTTCTTTCAGGGCTGCTCGAAGTGCCACTCCACCATAACAGAGCTCTGGGTCTCCCTGTAGGCTGTAGTACTACCCACTCAATGTTGATGTTAATAGTGAAGCGTGATTTATCAAACTCCGCAATTGTTGCTCCCAAAGTATCCAACCATGCTAATCCCAACACCACCTCCAAATCATCTAGAGGAAACATAAAACAGTCTTGAATGACTCTCAAGTTGGGAAATTGGATGGATACCTTTTTACACTTTCCCTCACCTTGCTTCTGATCGCCCCCTGCCACTGTAACCACAAATCTTGAATATGTTTTGATTGGGATTTGTGCTTCAGTAACTAATGCTGGGCAAATGAAATTATGTGAGGCTCCTGGGTCAATTAAGACCCGTGCTCTACACCCATGCACTATGGCCCATGCTCTAATTCTCCTTTGGTTTCCTACTCCGTTCATAGATTTCAATGTTAGTTGTAGCTAAGAGTTTTCCTCCCCTAAAGCTTCACGGGTGTTGTGCCACTCGCCCTCAACTTCCTCTTCTAATATCATCAACTTTAGCCCTTTGTTTTTACATAGGTGATCTGATGTAAATTTGTCCTCGCAAAAGAAACAGAGGCCTTTGGCCCTTTTTTCCTTATATTCCTCAACAAATAAGTGTTTAAATCCACGCCTCCCTTGTGTTGGGCCTTTAGTATTTTCCGATTGGCCCACCGTGCTCATTTTGTCTTTATTACTTACAGGAGCAGTAGTAGTGTATCTATGGAAGGGTTTATTTGTAATTTTCTGTAGCATCTTGTTCCTATTCTCCACTAGTTCAGCCTTATCCATCAGATCTTCCAAAGAATGAAATGAGTGAAGTTTCAATTCTGCCCTTACCTCAGGTTTGAGACCGTTCTGGAACAATCCAAAGAGAAAACGCCTCTCCGAGACCTTTAGTTGGTTTGAGTATAGTTCGAACAGCTCCTGTACTCACGAACTGAAGTCTCTTGTTTGATCTTGAAGAGCAACTCGAATGGATTTTGAGCAAGTTCAGGTTGGAATCGCTTGATGATCGATTCTCAAAATCTGTACCAGGTTGGCTCTCAAGCTGTGGATTCCCACCATCGGAACCATATGAGGGCTCTTCATTCCATCACGATCTTCGCTACAAACAACCACTGAGGTTCATGTACGTCTCACACCTGAAAGCAGCGCTTAATGCTATCCAGCCATGCGAATGCACCATCACCGTGGAACAGAGGGACGTCGATTCGGCACCATTGATCCACCGTGCGATTACATGTGTGTCCATGCACGAAGCCATCACCATCGCCTCCAGCACCATGCCAATCGTGGCAATGCGAAAAACCAGACATGGATTCATCGCGATGATCATGCTGGTGCTCGCGCTTCGGGGACGAATCTCAATCTAAGCGATTCTCGATGGAGTCCAGTCTTGCAGTCACGTCCTTCAATGCCGTCATGATCTCCGCCAGCGAAGCCTAAATGCTCACACAGTCTTCGTCTTGTTGCGATTGCAGCGCCGAGAGTGATGCCTCGATAGACTCAAACTTCTTGTTGTTCGCAGCCATGGAAGCAAGATTTCCAAGATTTGCAAGGAAGCTGATACCAATGTTAGATCTGAGTTAGATCTAAGGAAGAAAACAGCACTTTATTGATCACAGGTTAGGTAAATCACCATAACCTCAAGAAGATACAAGACGAACCCTAAGGGAGAGACTCTCTCCAATCTCTAAATCAGTTTTCTCAAAAAATGAATTCACGCCTATTCTACTTATTCTTTATGTTATTTATACATGTCTAACATCCCTAACTAATTTTCCTTCCAAGCAACTAATTCTCTGCTGAAACTAACTCCTAGCCACCTGAATTCATGCCGGTCTATCTCCTAGCCCACTTGGACCCATCTTATTTCTCCTCTCATAGACTTTAGTGAACCTTGGGTCCCTATCCTCCCTAACAGAATAGTGCCAAAAAAAGTCATGGAGGATGGTATACTTCTCTTATACATGTTGAGATTATGGGTACTAGGGAAAGGAGGAAGAGAGATGATAGAAACTAAGAATATCAAGATAATACAATAAAATTATATGGTACTATTCCTAAGAGATCATTTAAGATACTGATATTCAAAGATATGATTAGGATAACACGAGAGAGAGAGAGAGAGAGAGGTGCAAAAACTGCAAGAGAAAATGCAAAAGTGTACGAATATTAGAGAGAATGATAGGAAGCAGAACCTGACAATTCTCCGTCATGAAATCTATAGTGTATGACAGTTTATATACATGTATGACATTTCTAATTAACTGTAATAGAAACTGATCTGCCTGTAAGTCTATGTGAACCTAACTGTCTAACAACCTAACTGTCTAACTCATTGAGCCTAGCAACATCGGCTAGCCATGTGGTCTGTGAGCTGGCTCCTTAATCTTTCACCCTGACATGCTCCCTTAACCAGAGGTTACTGAAGTGGGTGGCTGAGAAGACTTCAGTTAGCTGACTGAAGTCTTACGTCCTGCCTAGGCAAATGGGTCAGATTGGATCCATTTCAATCTGCCGAATATTGCTGAACCAACCCAAGTTTAAAAGAGTTGATTCAGTACCAGTACCACTATTTGCAGCTTAACTAGTGAGGCGAAAAATTAACAATTTTAGCAGTCCAATGCAGTGATGGCAATATATATGAACACATTTACCTTTATGCCATTGACTTTTCAAAATCATAGAATAGTTAATTCCAAAATGTGAAAGAAAACATACCTTCTGTGGATTATACCGATTCTCCTTATGTTTTCCACAGTCAATTACATATATAACATCATCTATTGTTATGCTGGTCTCTGCTATATTTGTGGCTATAACAACCTAGGAGCAAGACAAAAGTCAAAACATATTTTGATATTAGAATAAACAATATCCACAATATAAGCAATCTGCAATATCTCAAATCTGTTGAAATAGTTGCAGTTTGAAGATAATTATTAGTCTACAAACTGGCATGCCATCCTGCCAACCTTAGGCCAAGCCCATGGATCCAGATGTGTAGTTTACCCAGATGGGGAGCTATTACTAGACCCTGGCCAGTATTGTAGACGTGTTAGTAGTAAGGAAACTGAATTATTTCACAATCACTTTACTGGAAGCAAGGTATGGTAAGGCTGTCAAGCGCTGCGCTGAGATCTTTCTCCAAACAATAGGCTTTGGCTAGCTGTTAGTGACTGCAGATATCTTTTTTCTATGGTTGTGGTTAGTCTATTTCTACAAGCTACATGTAACAGTAGTTGCGATAGTGTAACAGAGAGCATCAGATCATTAATGGAATATCAGGCCAAGGAGTTCTATATGGAGTAAAAGACATACCCAAGCGATCGGGTTTAAAATGCAAATTCGGCTCAGTTTCCTTGTTGGCTGTCTTCTCTAGTATACAATTGTTACTAGAGGCAAGTTACTAAGTAGTAACTGTAAAGGTAAGAAGCAACATTTATGACTTGATTGATATATATGAATTATATAATTTATACTCCAACTTGGAGTGGAGTATTGAAATATGTTGAGATATATTGTACATTTATGTTTGCATATCATACAGATTTGTTTTTTGTATTCATCATTTATTATGATAAATGTGATCGGGCAAATTAGAATCTGTTAGTATCTAACATTTATTAGGTGATACTCGCAATGTGCCTATATATTGTGTCTTTTTCTGTACAGAAATTGAACTGAATTACCTTCACCTCTATAATTCCTATTCGGCTATTCCTATTCTTTCTTTCAAGTTGGTATCAAAGCTCCTGATTTGGGAGCCTGATCACCTTTCTGGTACTTTCTAGCCTTCTTTGCTAGACATTTACAGCCTTAATTGATGTAGTTATTTTTCCCCTTTTTTTCCGCAAATTTCCCTCCCTTTATTGTTCCTCTCCATCACTGTTACAGCTGCCGAACACCCTTCCGGTCACTGTTCCAACCATCCAATCACTCAATTTGAACTGCCACCCATAGATCGGCCAACCCACCAAAACTGACCACCAACTGCCGCTGGACATGCCGACACAATCCTCTATGCGTAGTCTCACACGCCGCCACATCTGCAACACGTGAAGGTGTATGGACGCTCACCTCCAGCCGCCTTTCCTTTTCTGACCCCTGCCAACCCACTCCACAATCCTCTGGCCACCCTATTGCCTTGGCAGAACCTAAAACATCCGCTGCTATTACACCTGCACCTTTAAATCCTAATGACCTCCCTGTTTTGCACCCAACCTACCACTTGAACACGAAAAATTACTTGCAGTGGGCTCAAGTTATCCGGCATACTCTCACAGGTCATCAAAAATTGTCTCACATTGAGGAAAATCCTCCTAAAAAGGAAGACCCTACTATTGAGGCTTGGGATGATGAGGATTCTCTTATTATGACATGGCTATGGAACTCTATGATTCATGAAATCAGCTGGAATTGCATTTTTCTTACTTCCTCCCGTAAGGATGTACTTAGCCAGACTTTCTCTAAGAATCAGGATATTGCTACTTGCTATGAGTTGAAAACGAAAATATTCTCCACCAAGTAAGGAGTAATGTTGATGACAGATTACTATAGTGTACTCATTGGTCTATGGACTGAGTTGGACCAATACCAAAACCTGCAGATAAAATGCAGCAAAGATACTTCTCCTTTGGCAAACTTTGTTAACAAGGATGAGATTTTTGAGTTTTTCTTTGGTTTGAATCCAGAATATGACCCCATTCGAGTTTAGATTTTGGGAAAAGAGCGACTCCCGTCTATATCTGAGGTGCTCTACACTATTCGGGGAAAGGAGAGTCATTGGGCAGTTATGCTTTATGACAAACCCAATAGTGGTTCCGCTTTGGTCACTGACAAGACAGCCAAGCCAGGACCCCCTTCCTCTTTTTCAAGGCCTTCCCAAGACAGTCATCGGTACCCTTATTGCAAGAAGTTTCGGCATACTAAAGGGACTTGCTTTAAATTTCATGGGAAGGACAAAGTTCTCAACCGCACAGGGAGATTTTGACACCTGCCAAGTAGTCAAGTCAATATGGCTGCATCAAACAATGCCCCCTCTCCTCAAGTGGATGATGAAGTTCCTACCTTTAGTAAGGATGAACTTACATGCTTGGGGTCTCTCATAAGCTCTATTACTAAGCCTTCTAGCTCTTGCTCTTTAACCTTGTCTAGTAAGGTTCTTTGTTCTCAATCTTTTCATGCATCTAATACTGAATGTAAGGATTTATGGATAATTGACTCTGATGTGACTGATCATATGACCTCTAAAACCCCTCATTTTTCTTCTTACCTTCCCATTTTTGAAAAGCGCCATATCAATGTAGTTGATGGCTCCCAAACCTCAATTGCAAGATCCAATTGTATTTCTCTTCACTCTTCCTTGCACTTGAATAATGTCCTTCATGTTCCCCAACTCGTCAATAATTTTGTCTCTGTTCACATGCTTACCAAAGATCTTAACTGTGCTATAATCTTTTTCCATTCACATTGTGTTGTTTAGGATCTTGCCACGGGGAGGACGATTGGAGTTGCTAAGGAACAAAGAGAGTTATCTTATCCCCTTAATGCACTAGCTGAAGCTGATAGTAGACAGAAGACGCCATCCACATGTTATACTGCAAATTCAGAACCTCAGGCATTACAAATTTGGTTACATCATAGGCGTCTAGGAAATCCTCATTTTCAATTAATAAAGTCTATGTATCCATCTCTTTTTTAAAAGTTGAATCTTTTTTTGTGAAGTTTGTCACGTGCTAAAAACCACCGAGTGTCGTTTCCATCTAATTTTAGTGGAAGTGATGAACCTTTTGCATTTATTCATTTTGACATCCGAGGTCCTGCATTTATTCCTAATATCACTAGCACAAAATGGTTTGTTTATTTTATTGACGATTGCACATGCGTTACTTGGCTTTTTCTTAGGTTTAATTAATCTACAGCTCCCTATAGTTTAAAAGTTTTTAACTAGGTCCCTATCTTGCATAAATTTTTTTAATTAGGTCCATGTCTCTATAAACCGTTACAAAAATGTTAAATTAAATGGAATCTTCAAAGAATATTCTTTGGTTATAGTTTTAGATTTAAAAGACAAAAACATAGCCATTCATTTCAATTGGAACACTAATACAACTAGTGATGCATGATGCACTCTATAATCAACTAGGGATTTCTAGGAAAACACAAAATAGGGAAAAACAAAAGTTTAACTCTTTGGACCCTTGGCATTGCAGTGACATTGTAGCAGCAGCCATGGCAGAAACGGTGGTGGCATGAGCCCAAGATGTTCATGGTTGAGTGGTGGAGCTTGCAATGGCCACCCACAAGGGCTCACGGTGGTGTTGGGGGCTCTTGCGTATGGTGCTTGTGATGCGATGGAGGGACTGAGGCATAAATGACAGGCAAGGAGGGGATGTGGTGGCTATCGGTGCAAGTTTGTAGCGGTGGTGGCAGCATGAATCCTATGGTGGCGAATAATTGAACCACTGTAGGAGTGGCTATCATGGTGTTATACAATCTTCTAGATTCTAGAATACTACAGCCAAGAATCCTTTTTTTTTCTTTTTTGGTCTTGGCCATGGAATCTTGTGTGCCATGCAATTTGCTTAGTAGACTTAGAACAGCCCACTATTTGGGCTATTGATGGAGCATGCTTGCGAAGGATTTGAGTTTTGAGTTGGGCTTGATGCAACAACAATGTTCAATGTTTCAAGTTTGCCAAACACCAGATCTGTGATAACAAAATCACATGAAACCAAGCTAAATCCCCCACCTGTGCTTGTGTTGTTTGAAATCCCAAATCATTTTTCCAAACCAAACCTTCCCCTTTGCAGAATTTCCTTTTTCTTTTTTTAATTCCTAATCCTTTATGCCTCATTCTGTTTTGTTTATTTTTACTTATTTTTCAAAAAATGTCGAGACCTATTTATTTGGGGGTTATGGTGATGATGGATGATGGTGACGATGAATGATGAACAAAGTGGTGGTGATAAAGAGGAAGGGAACAGGATAGGGGGTGGTGGATATGCAAGTTGGTGTTTTAGAGTGCATCATGTATCACTAGTTGTATTAGTGTTCCATTCATTTTAACAATTTTGTGACGGTGTATAGAGCCAGAGACCTAATTAAAAAAAATTATGTAATATAGGGACCTAGTTAAAAACTTTTAAATTATTGGGATCTAATTGAAATTTGAGTGAAACTGTAGAGACCTATAGATTAATTAAACCCTTTTTCTTATGAAGGATAAATTGTAAGTTTTTAAACTCTTTGTTCAGTTTTATCGTATGATTAAAACACAGTTTGGAAAATCCATTAAACGATTACATTTAGATAATGATAGGGAATATGTGAATCAACAGTTTTTTAATTTTATGAAAGAACATGGCATTATTCATGAACTTACATGCGTTGATACTCCTCAACAAAATAAGGTGGCAGAGAGGAAAAATAGGCATTTGCTAGAGGTTACCCACACTCTTCTTTTCCAAATGTTTGTCCCTAGCTCTTATTGGGGTGAAGTGGTTTTAACAGCTACCTACCTAATTAATAGGGTGCCTTCTTGGATCCTTGGTAATGTCAGTCCTGTTTAATCTATGTTATCTCACTTTCCCTCTATTCCAATTATGCAAAGTTTACAGCCTCAAGTTTTTGAATGTGTAGCCTTTGTCCATGTGCATCGTCAACAAGAAAGGATACAAATGTTTTCACCCATCCAATCATCGTTTCTTTGTCTCTGGATGTTACATTTGGTGAAACAGAGTCGTTCTTTAGTCCTCCACTTTAGGGGTAGTCTAGTAGAAGGTGAGACCGCTTCTCCTCAATCCTTTCTTCCTCTCCCATCATCACAAGAGTTAACTCTATCTAGTTCCCAAGAGTTAGTGTCTTCCATTACACCACTTGAGGAAGCTTAAAAGAAACCGCTTTTGGTGTACCGAAAGAGAAAGAAACCCGATACGATCAAGCAATAACTTCAAGAGTCCGAACCCGTGGTAAGTATTGAAGAAATTAACTTTTCCAATATTTGTGAACCCAACCTAGATGACTTACCAATTGCCTTGAGAAAAGGAAGGACTTCCACTAAACATCCTGTTTCTCTTTTTGTCTCCTCTAAACATCTTTCCTTGCAGCATTAGAGTTTAATTGCAGCTATTGATTCCATACAAATCCCAAACTTAGTTTAAGACGCATTGAAAGATTTGAACTGGGTTCAAGCCATGAATGAGGAAATGAGGACATTAGAGAAGAATGGAACATGGGAGATTGTTGAGAAGCCAAGAGATAAAAGGCCGATGGGATGTAGTTAATATACATCGTGAAGTATCCATCAGATGGTGCTTTAGATCGATCTAAAGCAAGACTAGTTGCAAAAAGGTACACACAGACATATGGAATTGACTATGAGGAGACGTTTGCTCCTGTAGCAAAGATGAATACAGTTAGAGTCTTGCTTTCTCTTGCAGCTTATTTTGGGTGGGATTTGCATCAATTCGATGTAAAAAATGCATTCTTCAATGGAGACTTAGCGGAAGAGGTTTACATGGATGTTGCTCTCTTGGATATGATGTCACCAATGGAAGAAACAAGGTATGCAGAAAAAAGGCTTCGTATGGGTTGAAACAGTCCCCTCGTGCATGGTTTGGGAGATTTGCAAAAACCATGGTGTCACTTGGATACAAGCAGAGTCAAGGAGACCATACTCTTTTCCTTAAACATACAGTTAGAGGAAAACTTACGACTCCTAGTATATGTGGAAGACATCATTGAATCAGGTAATGATCTAGTTGAGAAGAAGCTTTTGGAGAAGTTAGGTACTGAATTTGAAATGAAAAATCTAGGAAAATTGAAATATTTCCTTGGAATATAGATGGCATACTCTAAGCAGCGCATCTTTATCTCCCAAAGGAAATATATCCTAGATCTACTTAAAGAGACTGGGAAGCTTGGGTGCAAAGCTACTAGTGTTCCCATTGAACAAAACCATCGAATGGGAAGTGAAGAGGAGAATCCCAATGTTGATAAGGCACAATACCAAAGATTGGTGGGAAAACTCATATACTTGGCCCATAGTAGGCCAGACTTGTCTCGTGCTGTAAGTGTGGTTAGCCAATTCATACATGTTCCTAAAGTGAGACACATGCAAGCAATAGAAAGAATATTACAGTATTTTAAGGCCATACCTAGTAGGGGACTGTTGTTTAAAATTGATGACAAGCTCTTTCTAGAAGTATACACTGATGCTAATTATGCAGGCCCTATTAGTGACAGAAAATCAATATCAATATATTGTATGTTTTTGGGAGGAAATTTGGTAACTTGGAGAAGCAAAAAGCAAAATGTTGTTGCTAGATCAAGTGTAGAGGCAAAATTTCTTGCCATGTCACAAGGAATTTGCGAGCTTCTATGGTTGAAAATTATCTTGGATGATTTGAAGATAAAATATGAGGCTTCTATGAAGATGTTATGTGACAATAAATCAACTATTAGCATTACTCATAACCCTGTCCAACATTATAGGATGAAGCATATTAACATTGACCAACACTTCATCAAGGAGAAGTTGGATAATGTACTCATATCCATGATACATGTTCCTTCCGAATTATAGTTGGCAGATGCGTTGATTAAGGGCCTACCCACAGAGTGGTTTCAAGAGCTTACACGCAAACTAGGAATGATAGATATCTATTCACCAGCTTCGAGGGGGGGTGTAGAGATATACTGTACATTTATGTTTGCATATCTTGCAGATTTGTTTTTTGTATTTATCATTTATTATGATAGATTTGATTAGGCAAATTAGTATCTAACATTTATTAGGTGATACTCGCAATGTGCCTATATATTCTATCTCTTTCTATACAAAAATTGAATTGAATTACTTTCACCCCTATAATTCTTGTTCCTATTCTTTCTTTCAAGTAAATAGCAGTAGCATATAGTTTAGTATTCTATTTATTGTACTACAAACTCTACATGGCTCATCTTAGATCCTTCCTAAGTCAAGAATTTAATTTTATCATAAGACAAAAATTGTATGTTAAATATAAAGCATCATGTGTTCCTTCTTCACCTAATAGCTTAATCTTTTAGAAAAGATGATTCATAACATGGCATCAAATTCTCTATAACTAAATGGCCTGTAGTCAAAGTCTTGTTGCCCATCATTCCTCAAAATAAAGGTTAAATTTCAGCACGAGGTGAGGTTGAGAGGTAGGCTTGTGCATTGTGTATGCTTCAAGCCCAATAGGTTCTTGACAAGGGAGGGTGTTAAACATAAAAGTTAGTCATGTGCTTTCATCCTGTACAGATGGTTCATGACAATGCCCAATCATTTACAAACTGGGGTCATAATGGAAAAAGGGATAGAATTCGGCCCAAGCATGAGGTAGGAAAAGATCCAAATTCCTGTGCGAAAATCCAGCAAAGCCCTATTCCCATATGTTCTTTTACATTGAAAAAGGCAACTACTAGTATGAAACAAAGGGTTAGAATTAGACTAGTGATTTATAATCCTAATTTTAAGAATCAAATCATAAGGATTGGACTAACCTTACGTGTATTTCCTGGAGGGCGTAAAAACACCCGTTTCTGTTCAGTTGATGCAACTAAAGAATGCAATGGAATAACCCATTCAGAAGAAGGCCCACCAAATCGGTATGAAGCCACCAACTTGTCATATAAAAGGTTTATTTCAGACACTCCCTGGCATGACAAATCATAACAAAAATATATATATATACTATTCACACCAAGAAAATTCCGGTAAACATATCAGCTCAAAGGATACCAGATAGTCTTACAGGTAGGAATACAAGGATGGCACCCTCACCACATGTTTCATCAGTGAAACATATTAGATCTTCAAGGAGATCGTAATCAATGACATCTTCATTGAGTCTTTTCTGTATCACAAAGATATTCAAATAATCAAATTACATTCACAAGTTCTGGTGGTATGCAGAGACACATCTTAAAAGGGACTTACAAGATTCTGCTGGGCTTGTTCACTGTATGATTGATAATAACTTGGAACAAAAAATGGATTGATATGTTCTTCAGAAAGCACAGACTCATCACCCCACGCAGATAAGACTAGATTCTTCTTCCCCCTGCTACTATTAGCCACGGGACCTCTTCGCAGATTCTAAATTGCAATAATTCATTAATTAGAGCAAGTTGTAACCACAAAAAAACTCTAATTCAATTTTTTAATGTAAAGGTCATGATTCAAATTTTTCTCCAGGAATATCATTAGTTTTGCAAATTGGTAATACAATGGTGCTATATTAACTTTCCAAACATTAACAGCTTTCCATAACTCCATAAATAGACAAGGGCTACAAGGAGTGGTTCACACACAGGCAATCAGACATTTAAGCTCAGACTCAAGAAATAAATGAGAATAACAGGTTCAAATCATAGGTCAGTTACGGTAATATAGAGCTAGACATAGATTACCTGCTGTTTGGGAAATGTTGATGTTAAAGAAACTCGAGAATCTGAAGCAAGTCGATAATTGATCAGATCATATATATCCTCAAGAAAGTTTGTTGTCACCGGATGAGTTCTGCCTTCTGCAGTAACTACAGGGCAATGACCAAAGTATCTTGAAAATAAACTTGAATCAACAGTAGCAGACCTGATCATTATAAGTGCATATAAGACAGAAAGGAAGTTTAGCACAAAGGAATCAATAAAACCATTTGTAATGCCCTAATTGTTGGAACAAAATCAAACACAAAAATACATACATTAGAATGACCTTAAGTTTTGTCGATCCTTCAGTGGACTGCTTTTCAATTAGATTCTTTAAAACAATTAGAAGAAAATCACCCTGTAAAAAGTTATGTGCCAGTATAAGAGATTAACATTGTTTTAAAGAGAAAAAAAATAGATTATTTGATTGGCTATGCAAAACTACAAAAATAAAGGACCAAGAAACCTCCTCCTTATTTGATTATTATAAAGGGTACTTTGGCATATCCCTATGCGACTTGACAGACTTCCCTTGTGCCCAAGACTAGACATCTAAAGATGGCCCAACATAAAGCATTGGATAGGCTTTGATCTCAAGTTAGAATTGAGATTAGATTTCAACATAACCCAACCCCAAAAGTTAGTTCAAAGGGATTGGACAGCCCAAATTATTATAAAGGGCATTTTGGTCATATGGCTAGTCAAAGTAGGACTCCGAAAAACACATGCAACACTATCATCAAATCAAGTGAGCTATCAAAGTCAAAAATAACTCTTGACTAGAAGCTCAGATGACTGGCAAACTACATGTTCTTTCTCCCGCTGATACCCACTTGGGGAGAGGGTGGACCAGGGACACCATCACCACACCTTTATACTAAAACATAACAGGATATGTTCACAAGAATGTATAGTGAAAAACAAATAATTAACACAGACAGCCAAAGAAAATACTAGCAATTATAGCATTACTACCCTGTATCAATATCCCCAAGAAAGACGGGCAATGGAAAAGGTCAGTGAACAGATTCTGCTAGAATTGATAGCAAGCCATAAAGCAAATAAAGATACTTTAACAATGGTATCATTTATATGTCAATACAATAACCTAAATACTTATGCAATTCATCAAAAGATATCTTCCAATGAACTCAATACATTTAATCAGCCAAGGCATTATCCTCAAATATATGTTTTGGGAACCATCTTAATTGAAGCAACTGACCAATAATGTCCTCTCATGAACTTCATCAACAATAATATGAGTGATGCCAGTCAAACTTCGGTCCCCCTGCAATTTAAACATGTTAATGAATAAATTAAAATTCAAGAAATAAAAAGAAAATATAGTTTAATAGCTATTTTAATATAATGTAATTACACTTGCAAGAAAATGCCATTAGTTGCAAAAGCATGAGGAAAAAAAAAATCTAGCATAGAAAAAGATATTGATGGGCATGCAGTGCCAATATTTCAACTAACAAGAAAGTTAACAGCAAACTATTTCTTTTAAAGACTTCAAGGATACTCTTAGAAAGTAGAGAGAGCTTTTAAAAATTCAACATTTCAATATCAATCAAAATTCTCAGTTAGATAACCAAGAATTATCCTTGGTGTGGTTGAATTAACACAAAATAAAGCAAAACATTTGAAAAAAAAATGTTCAGACACAACCAAATTCATTATGTCTAAGAAGTGAAGATATTTTGTTTTTGGATCTTTGTAGAAATCTGCCCTTTCCTCTCAGAAGTAATCATCACTTACAGTCCAAATCTAGACAGGTAGACATAATCCCATTGAAGACACCAAAATTACAATTAAGAATACTCATTGCTTGTGAGCCTTATTTTTTTTCAAAACAAAATTTGTTAGCCAAAACATTGAGCAGATGGTTGGATTTTTATGTTATTGTTAGTGTTTTTTGTTTACAAACTTTAATGTGACAGACTTAATGGAGAAATGAAGTGAAATGGTATCACAGCATGTCAGCACATTTGGTTTGGGAGGAAAAACTTTTCGAAGTATGTGCATAATTGCATATTAACTTTTTTATCACGATTGTGCAGCCTAAACTGGAAGTATGTACTTTCTCATCATGATTAAGTAGCATAAGATCCATGTTCAACATCATGCACAGGACTGTGTAGATACAAGTACCCATAAACAGTCAGGGAAGTGTTTCATGTAGTTCATAGAAGAAATCTGTCCACCTAAATTCATGCATCATCTCACAGGGGCCGACTTTGATAAACAGTAAACAGAGGAAAATAATCCATGTCTTCCTCTATGACAATTGAAGTAAAAAAGGAAAAAATAAGAATTGAGTACTGTGGGGAGTAAAAAAATATCCAAAGCAATTAAAGATCCAGAACTTAAATTGCTAGCATTGGGTAAAAGTAAAAGAAAACAATAAAAAACTAAAAATTCAAAACAATTAAGAAAAGAGTAGTTATTAAACTTGCACTGATCTTTGTCATTAAAATGTGTGCATCAGGTTGAAGACAAGATGAAAACAGGCTGGGTATACCATTCAACACCATAACCTACCATCAATTTCCTCAGAAGGATGCCTGTTGTACAAAACAGAAGCCTTGTTTTCTCATTCCTAACATGAGAACAAGTAGTTAATAACTTAGTACTAGCAAATATACGGGAAAAAAAAAGAAGAAGAGATAAATGAAAAAAGAAAAAAAAAAGAAAAAGAAAACATCAATGCATATGGGATGGAAAAAATGAGCACAATACTATTTGATTTCCATCTCAGAATACTGTCCATCCATCAGTAACAATTTTTCATAAAAAAGGACCAAGGTACTGCATACTACTATATACTTCTAAACATAATCAACTAGTATAAAAGTCTATTGACCATAAATATATTTGATGTATCACTTCTTTCCTCTCAACAAATACCTTCTGTAAAAAAACAAAATATTGATAAACCACAGTTCAAAATCCAAATCTAAATTTAGCAAATAAAAGAAAGCATGCAATTTTCCTGTGGACTTTTGGCCCATCATTTATTTCATAAGCATTTAACAATAATATGTTGACTAGACAAATGAACACCTGGCACTGTCAAGGCGAACTTGATAACCAATCATGGAACCAACTGAACCCGGTGGAGGTTCGCACCGCTCATCTGCTACCCTCTCAGCCACCGAAATAGCCTAAAACATGAGGCACAAAACATAAACCAGAGGTAATAAGTATGTGGGAAAGCCACCTGATGTTTCCCATAATAACGAAAGCATAAAATTATTACAAAAGTTGTTACCGATGGATTGGGGAGTTAGACCCCAAGAAAACATGAGCTTGATGTAGATCTCCTATCATTAGTATCACTTGCCTAATTAACATTATGAAACCTCGTAGGTCCTATGCTCTGAGGCTTGGTCAGGAGCAACCCATGGTGGCAAACATCTGCCTACTATCTTAACATTCTTTTGACAGACTTTTAGTTAGTCTCAAGAGGGTTTTGCAGGAATTGGCAAACCTTGTTGACTAAAAATGAGATTTTGGGTGTTCTTTCAATGGCATACTGTATGGCTCCTTTTGTAGACCTCGTTATAAGTGGGGATCATGCATCAAGTCATGGCCATGTTTGCTGAGCTTAAAATTGGACACCATAGGAGTGTTGATGCCCTTTTCATTCTGCATCTTATTCTTCAACAAGAGATCTCCAAGATACTTCGGTTGAGAGGTGAAGAGAGACATGTGGCGTCTTTTGAACCTTGATACCAAAGAGATAGTGCAACTCTCCTAGGTCCTTCCAACTAAACTCAGTTAAATCTTCGAATAAGATGGTTGTTGAAGGATACAGTGTATCCCTAACTACAATGTCATCCTTGTATACCAGAACATAAGTACAATCAACCCTAGAAATCTTGATAAACAAAGAGGGCCCCATTTGCTAGTTTGAAATCCAAATTTGAAGAGGAAGGTGACTAACCCCTAAAACCATGCTCGAGAGACCTACTAAAGGCCATACAAAGCCTTCGATAGTCTGCCAACTAATGTCCAATCTCCAAATTCAAAACCTTGCAGTTAAGCTATGTAGGCTTCCACATATAGATAATCACCCATTTAAAAAGCCATTGCTAACATCCAATTTACTGATTAACTACTAATTCAAGAAGCCCAAGGTGAAGAGAATATGAACGGTGACTAGTTACACTATAAGAAAAAATGTCTCTAAGTAATCAAACCATGTCTTTTGATGGAATCCCTTATTCACTTACCTAGCTTTACGCTTCTACATATAGGCATCCGAGTTATGAAATACCTACTTGTAACCAATTGGGTGTCTTCATGGAGGAAGAGGGACCAACGTCCAAGTGGTATTTTCTAAGGTGCCTCATATTTAGCCTACATTACTTTAAGCCAATGTGAAATAGAACAAGCTTCCGATATTTTGGATGGTTCAATATACGTCAGGAGAACAAAAAAGACAGGTTTTAATGTGGGTAATGAATATGAGACTTAGACCTGGTTTGCAAGGGATCGATGAATGCGAGATAGGTCAGGACAATAAAGGCAAGGGCTTGAGGATATAGGAATAATAAATGAAGAAGAGATGGCTGGTAGCCAGGTACGAATGGATAGGATTTGACTGAATTTGTATCTAGTAGAGAATTGGGTGTGGTCGTGGAAAGATGTCGAGGTTTAATAAGAGTAGAAAAAGGTACATGAGTAGGATTGGTGGCTGCAAAGGAACAAGAGAAAGGTTGTGTAGTGACATCATAGGCAAATCTATGTTTCTAGAACCTAAAAAGTATTATGAAGAAACTTATTATTATTTTTTATAATCAACATTGTACAAATGCTTTACAATATATTGATATTTTCCAAATATCTCCTAATAAATTTTAATACTTTTTTTATACTAATTTCCAAAACTATGTCACTAATCATACACAAAATTAAATAAACAAATCTGTACATGATATCTCAACACTCCCCCTCACACTGGTGAATGAATATCTATTATTCCTAGCTTGCATGTAAGTTCTTGCAAACATTCTATAGTTAACACGTCTACCAATTGGAGTCCTGAAAGATGTGTCAAGGCTATTAATCCATTGTCCAAGTTTTCCTTTATGAAGTGTCGGCCACTCAAATGTGCTTTTTCCTATCATGTTGGATTGGATTATGGGCAATGCTGATTTTGAGCAAAGGGGTGTGCTAAATATAAAATCATTTATTTACATTTACTCATCAGTTTAAACTCTTGGGAGTGATAGTTTCATGACATGGTATTAGAGTCTCCATGATAAATTGTAATCTCTCATTCTGATAAATTGTCCACGCTCTAAGCCCAAAAATAGGCATTCACATGTGTTAGAATATGTGAATATCTTGTAAATATCTTTTATTATCTTTTGTTATCTGTAAATAGGGATAATATATCTTTGTAATTATTGTGTATTTATTGCACATTTTCTATATATATTCACTCCGTTGTGTAGTTCAACACACACGGATTCATTCTATGATTTTCTCTCTTTCTCTGTTTCTCAACATGGTATCCAGAGCCTAAGAAAGAAAGAAAACCCTATTCCGTGCCGTCAGGAGGGCCCACTGCCCTCTGGTGAAATTTTTTGGGCCAAACCATGTGCCTCTTCCGGTTTGCCCACTTTTCCCTTCCATTGTTGGTGTCTCCCCTCTCACAAAACACCCTGTCCGCCGCCTTCCACCGCCGCCGGCGACTTTTCCGGCGCCGCTTCTGGCCGCCGACCCCACCCCCAGCCTCGCCTCACCGTGCGCGGCCTACCCTCCCCAACCGCGGCCCCAGACGAGCTCCCACGCGCTCTCACACGCGGCTTCTCTCCTCAACGCTAGTTTCTGCCGCCGCCTCTTCCGGCAGCGCGTGGCGGCGCATCGAGCCTCCGATCCGGCCGCCGCCTCCTGCGTTTGACTCGCGGCGCTCTCCTCTTTCCGGATCTGGTCTTGGTTTCGTGATCCATGATCTTTGACGACGTGACTTTTTTGTAATTCCGATTCTGCCCCTGCCTCTTGTGCCCATGGCTACTTCAGACCCTACCTCTGACAATAAGGGTATTCCGAAGCCCGAGCCCCCGGCATTCACTAGTTATGTCAGTGTGCCTCTCTCCACTGACAAGCTTGACGGCAATAACTATGATACTTGGGCATCCGACATCAAACTATGGTTGACGGGGCAGGATTATGCTGATCACCTCACTACAAAGGCTGTAGACATCCCGATGGATGGGCGTCCCCGCTGGGTTAAGATTGATGCCCAACTGTGTAGCATTCTCAAGTCCACCATTGCTCCTTCCATCAAACAGATCTTTCGGGCCCATGTCACTTGTGAATCCGTTTGGGCGCAAGCCAAGACTCTCTTCACCAATGACACTCAACGTCTCTATCGTGTTTGTCAGGATCTCATGGGTATCATTGCTCCTCGCCAACTTGATGGTTCTATGTCCTCTTATTTGGGTAAAATTCATGGTGCTCTTCATGATTTCAATGAACTCTTGCCCCCTGCTGATACCTCGGAGAAGGAGTTGGAGCAACGTAGCTCCTTTTTTATGCTCTTGGCCCTTTATGGTTTGCCTCCAGAGTACTCTGCTACTCGTGATGAACTTCTGGGATCCCCGACTGTACCTACTCTCTCCATGGTGTCTGCCTCTCTTCTTCGGGTTCCCGCCAAACCACCGGGCCGAAAGGTTCCCCTTCCTACCTTTCGGTTGATACCTCTGCCCTAGTCACCCAGAGCACTAGTCGTGGTCGTTCTCGGAAGTCCCGCCCTAAGTGTGATCACTGTCATTGGCTGGGCCACACCATTGATCGTTGTTACTCTTTGCATCCTCATCTACGCCCTACTGCTAATGTTGCCCAGACTGGTGTTCCGGCTCCCTCCGATTCCCCTGCTCCACATCCACCGTCTCCAGCTGACTATGATGATTTCCTGAAGTGGTTTGAGCAACGTCAGAACTCTGGTTCCACTACCTCTGTTGCACACTCTGGTAATTCTTTTGCTTGTCTCTCTTAGTCGGCCTCATTGGGTCCTTGGGTTCTTGATTCCGCCGCCACTCACCATATCTCTGATAATAAAGTTTTGTTTTCCACAGTTTCTACTTCTGATTGTTTACCTACTGTCACTTTAGCCAACGGTTCTCACACACAGTCTCATGGGGTGGGCACTGCCCATCCCCTACCTTCTATGTCAGTTGATTCAGTCCTTTATGTTCCTGGTTCTCCATTCAACCTACTCTCTGTTCATCGGTTAACTAAAGCCCTTAATTGCATCATTTCATTCACTGAAAATTCTGTTTCCTTGCAGGACCGGAGCACGGGACGGATGATTGGCACCGGATGTGAGTCTCGTGGCCTTTACTGGCTCCACCCCCCGTCAAGTGTTTGCTCCCTCACCACAGACCCTCTCACCCTCCACGCCCAGTTAGGTCATCCCAGCCTTGCTAACTTGCAGCGCATGGTGCCTAGCCTGTCCAAATTATCCAGTTTGCCTTGTGAATCATGTCAACTTAGGAAACACACGCGGAGTCATTTTCCTGATAGTGTTAGTAGTCGAGCTACGTCTCCTTTTACTTTAGTTCATACAGATATTTGGGGTTCTAGTCGCACAGTGTCTAGTTTAGGATTTCGTTATTTTGTTACATTTATTGATGACTACTCTCGTTGTACTTGGTTATTTTTATTAAAGCATAGGTCTGAGTTGTTTTCTATTTTTACCAAATTTTATCAAGAAATAAAAACCCAATTTGGTGTTCTTATTCGCGCTTTACGTAGTGATAATGCAAAAGAATATTTGTCTCATGATTTTCAAAAATTTTTAGCTTCTCATGGCATTCTTCACCAGACGTCTTGTGCTCATACCCCACAACAAAATGGGGTGGTTGAGCGCAAGAACCGTCATCTCATTAAAACCACCCATACTCTTCTTCTTCATAATCATGTACCTTTTTGTTTTTGGGGGATGCCGTTTTAACTGCATGTTATTTAATTAATCGCATGCCCTCTTCTGTTTTGAACTACCAAGTTCCCCACTCCATCTTATTTCCCCATGACCTCTTGCACTCCCTTCCCCTGCACGTGTTTGGGTCCACTTGCTTTGTCCATAACTTAACTCCTGGTCTTGACAAACTTTCTGCACGTTCACTTAAATATGTTTTTCTTGGTTACCCTCGGTCTCAAAAAGGTTTTCGGTGTTTTTCTCCTACTCTGCGTCGTTATCTGGTCTCCGCGGATGTTACCTTTTTTGACACTGTTCCTTTCTTTGAGCCATCTAATCATTCCACCTCTCCTGCTTCTGAGGAACTCCCACTTCCTGTGATCCCTATGCCTTTACCACCCCTTCTGCCTACACCCACACCTCGGCCCCTTCAGGTCTACCATCGTCGAGCCCGTCCACTAGCCGAACCTGTCCCACCCATTGCACCTGACCCACAGCCACTGCCTCCTCCTGCTTCTTCCTCCGAGCCTGTCTTGGCTGATGTGGACTCTCCTCCAGTGCTTGATCCTCCGCCGCCTTCGGTCCTGCCAGTTTCACCTGATCTTCCCATTGCCCTTCGTAAAGGTACTCGTTCCACTCGTAACCCATCTCCTCACTATACTGCCTTGAGTTATCACCGTTTGTCTTCTCTACATTATGCTTGTTTGTCTTCTTTGTTTTCTGTGTCTATTCCTAAGACTGCAGGTGAGGCTCTCTCCCACCCTGGGTGGAGGCAAGCTATGATTACTGAGATGTGTGCACTTCAGGACAGTGGTACTTGGGAACTGGTGTCTCTCCCTCCGGGTAAATCTGTGGTTGGTTGTCGTTGGATTTTTACGGTTAAGGTGGGGCCTGATGGCCAAATTGATCGTCTTAAGGCTCGTCTTGTTGCCAAAGGGTACACTCAGATCTTTGGTTTGGATTATGGTGATACATTCTACCCTGTTGCTAAGATGGCTTCGCTCGCCTGCTTTCTCTATGGCTGCTATGCGTCATTGGCCTCTTCATCAGTTGGATATTAAGAATGCCTTCCTCCATGGTGATCTTGAGGAAGAAGTTTATATGGAGCAACCTCCTGGGTTTGTTGCTCAGGGGGAGTCTTCTGGCCTTGTTTGTCGCCTTCGAAAATCATTGTATGGTCTTAAGCAGTCTCCTCGAGCTTGGTTTGGAAGATTCTCCACTGTGGTTCAGCAATTTGGTATGACTCGGAGTGAAGCTGACCACTTCGTGTTTTATCGTCATTCTCAGAGAGGTTGCATCTACCTAGTTGTGTATGTTGATGACATTGTCATTACAGGGAGCGACACTCGGGGTATAGCACAGATCAAACAACACCTATGCAAGCATTTCCAAACCAAAGACCTTGGCAAACTCAGATACTTCCTGGGTATCGAAGTAGCACAGTCTAAAGATGGCATAGTTCTCTCTCAAAGAAAATATGCTGTTGACATTCTAGAGAAAACAGGTTTACTTGCTGCAAAACCTGTTGATACTCCTATGGATCCTAATGTCAAGCTCCTACCAAATCAGGGGGAGCCACTATCTGACCCTGGGAGATATAGAAGATTGGTTGGGAAATTGAACTATCTCACAGTTACTCGTCCAGACATTTCTTTTGCAGTAAGTGTGGTTAGTCAATTCCTAAACTCACCATGTGAAGCTCATTGGAATGCTGTTATCCGTATTTTGAAGTATGTCAAAGGAGCACCAGGAAAGGGCCTTATTTATGAAAATAAGGGGCATACTGATATAGTTGGGTATTCTGATGCAGACTGGGCGGGATCCCCTTCTGATAGGCGTTCCACTTCAGGTTATTGTATACTTATTGGAGGCAATCTCATATCCTGGAAGAGCAAGAAGCAAACCGTAGTGGCTCGATCTAGTGCTGAGGCAGAATACCGTGCAATGGCTTCAGCCACATGTGAGCTTATCTGGCTCAAGCAACTCCTCAAAGAACTTCAATTTGGGGAAGCCAAACAAATGACACTTGTTTGTGACAATCAAGCCGCTTTACACATTGCCTCAAATCAAGTTTTTCATGAGAGGACCAAACACATTGAAGTTGATTGTCACTTTATTAGAGAGAAGATTTTATCTGGAGACATCACCACAAGCTTCGTCAATTCAAATGACCAATTGGCAGATGTTCTCACCAAATCATTGAGAGGTCCTAGAATAAGTTACCTATGTAACAAGCTAGGTACATATGATCTATATGCCCCAGCTTGAGGGGGAGTGTTAGAATATGTGAATATCTTGTGAATATCTTTTATTATCTTTTGTTATCTGTAAATAGGGATAATATATCTTTGTAATTATTGTGTATTTATTGCACATTTTCTATATATATTCACTCCGTTGTGTAGTTCAACACACACGGATTCATTCTATGATTTTCTCTCTTTCTCTGTTTCTCAACAACATGAAAGCGCATATTATTAATAAAATCATTTATCTGCTCTGTCCATCAGCTTAAACTCTTAGGAGTGATGGTTCATGACAATGGAAGATAACATAAAAAAAATGTCCCCTCTCAATTGGAGGCTGGGCATCTGTATCATTTATGTAAAGTACTATAACCCAAAAAGGTGCATTCAACAAGTCAAGACAAAAGCTTGTGGTCATTGTAAGGACTGAGCAAGGGATAGCAAATGTTTTGAGAAAGGAGGAATCCAACGCCATATGAAATAGCATAATGTAAGTAGCTGCATATGAGAGATATGATGGTGGCAAGTAGTTGATTAAGTAAGCAACACTAGGAAATGCATCAGCACAAAACTTCAATGGTAAAGGCTTGAACCATGAGAGCTAACCAACTTTTATGCATAACTTTTAACCATAGTTTGTTAACTAACTATTACCAACTCCAACAGATCTAACATAGTCATAGATAACTCTTAACTAATCCATAGCTAACTCTTCAACCAATCTGCCACATGGGCTACATGCCCACTACTTAGCTCGCTCTAACAAGGATTAGTAATTGAAAGATAAATTAAAATGCGACAAAGGAGGAAAAAAAAATCTAGCATGAGTGATAAACACAAGATTTGTTTTGTCAAGACATCTATTATACAAAAGGGATTCCCCTTTGGAATTATTGGAAATAGAAGACATTAATAATATGCATGTACCTCTAGATTCATGTACATGGGGAGTTGTAGTAAGCTAGTTATATATTAGTGCTTTAATCATTGTGCCTCTTGTGTACATATTGCTTACTGAATGTTAATGGAACTTAGGAAAACATTTCAGCAATCATATTCAAGTTTTCTGTCATAGTTTTTAGTCTCTACATCCAATACTTACAACATGTTTGCTATTTGTGTGTTTTGTACTTGCTTTGTTCATGATCTTTCTCCAAACAACTATTCACATAGTTTCTACTCCTGTTTTCTATGAGAGAACAAAATATATTGAGATTGATTGTCATTTTGTGCATGAAAAGACCTTTCAAAGGAAGTTATTACTGAATCCGTCAGTTCAAACAATCAACTAGCAGACATTTCCACAAAATTCATGAGGACCTCGCACTTATCAGATTTGTTGCAAGCTTGGAGCTTTCGACTTAAACGTTCCAGCTTGAGGGGGAAGTATTGGAAATAGAAGATATTAATAATATGCATGTACCTCTAGATTCATGTATATAGGGAGATTTAGGGTGCATTTGCTTTCAGTTTTCAGTTTCTAGTTTTCAGTTTTTGTGAAGGAAAAACTGAAAAAACTGAAAACTGAAATAAACTAAAAACTGAAAACTGAAAACTGGAAACAGGCATAGCAAACGCACCCTTACTATACTAGTAATAAATTATTGTTGTAATCATTGCACCTCTGTGTGTATATAGCTTGCGAATGTTAATGGAATTTAGGAAATTATTTCAGCAATCATTCTCACGTTTTCTGTTACATTTTTCAGTCTCTATTATGAGGTGTAAGTGTAACTCCCATTTTGGTGTCCAAATTTATTCCCAAAATAACCGTATGTTTTTTGTTAGTTATTGATCCACATTTTGGTAACTTGTCAAGAAGCTAAGGGAACAAATGCATAATAAGTTAACTTTTTTCTTAAAAAAAATATAAATTTATATTAAAAAATGTGGATTGGTGTCTATCAATCCACCAATACGGATAAAAAGGGTATTTCTAGGAAGCCGCATACATGATTTGTTCTTGAGGGACTATTCCCAACTTATCATTTTTTTGGATAAAAAGGAAAAAATTATTACGAAGAAAGAAAGAATAAAAAGATATAGCATAAGAGATCCTATTTCCCAAAACAAGAACTAACAAATCCGAAAGAGAAATTCCTCTAGAAGAATCATGAGCTTTACACCAGATCGAAGTCAAATGTCTAATCTTATACAACAAGACTTGTTTGTTCAAAAATCTGCCATTAAAAATATGATAACTATGCTTTGACCATATACACCAAATAATGGCAAGAAAAATTTGGCTTCCTTCCATCTCCCAAGCCAGCAAGCAAAACTTGCCATCAAGAACTGATCCAAGGTTCTTAGGCACATCCAACACTCATCAAAGATACCAAACAAAGAATTTCATAAAAAGTCAACCACAAAACAGTGCAAAAGCATAGGTGGAAGAGATTAAAAACTCGCATCACTTACAGCACATACTTCAAGGGAGATAGCCCTATATGGCCTTCAAACCAGCAACATATCATTAGTGTTAATTATGTTAAGAACAACTATCCAATAAAGGATTTAATATGAGTGAGCTTTGGATTTTCAAATAGAATCATCAAGGAGAAATGAGGTCCAATTCAAGGAATGATTTAGGAATTGAAAGTAAGATTACAAGGAACCCCCCCCCCCCCTCTCCCAAAACAAAAAAAATCAAAAGGGTAGGACCTTTTATTCAAGCTAGAAGACAAAGTGAAAAAATGAAGGAGAGTCAAAAGAATTACTAATTCCAAGGGCTCTATCATAAAGATTTCATAAAAAAGTGTAAGTCCCTAGAATAAATGGAATCCTACACACTGTAAAAATTCTTAATACAAGCATTTTGTAAATATGGTAAACAATAAAGATATGGAAAGGCTAAATTAAAGAGAAGTCTTCTACCCAATGGTCCTCCCAAAAGTTGACATGAATTCATTATCTACCTTTAATGAAAGCATAGAGTGAGAAGCTAGACAGTTGCATTACCATCCCACCCACTTTTTGTTCAGGCCTTACTTCAGATAACCCAATGCCACAAGGAGTGAGGCTTCTAAGTAAAACCCTATAGCCATTTAGCTACCAAGGAAACATTTTTGTTAGAATCTCACATTGCTCAAGGATATGACCAAGATAACATTCATAAGAGTTTGGACAAGGAAACCCTCCCCAAGAGCTAGCTTTTGAAATTGAGTTACGCCCACTCAGTGTAGTTAAATTGCGGTCATGGTGTGGCGGAATTTGAAGAATCCGCCATGGAGACTTGCATAGCATGGCGGCCCATGGCGGAAAGGCAGCCATTTTTTTTAGGAAAAAAAAATAATGGGGTTATTTTAGGGATTTTGAGGTTTTTTTAAAGAGAACCCTAACCCCATCGAGCCCAATTTGCACAGCCTCCTTCTCTATTTCACACATCTGCCTCCCTTTCCAAGGGCCATTCTTCAAAGCGACCTCCGGCGAAGCAAACTGACCGGTAGTGGCAGCCTCCATCTTGCAGCAACCAAGTTAGGGCCACTTCCTCTTCTTTCCTTCTCCAATTCAGTCTTCTTCTTTCTGCCTTCCGCTGCTTCTTTTCTTTCCTTCTTTTCTTTCCTTCTTCAGTTCTATCTTCTTCTTCTTTATGCCTTCTGCTTCTTTGTTTCTTCTTTTTCTTCTTCTTTCGTGTGGTGGGCATGAGCTTAAGAAATGAGCTCCGAGGCCCTAGACAAACGTCAATGATTGGCACAAATAATAACTCTAAACTTCTTTGTTTAGTCTCTGTAATTTGTTTATACAGTGGTGTTTCCATCTCCTCACATTCTCGTCTAGGATCTTTTTAGTTCCTGTTTTTGTTTATCTTTTTGGTTTTTTTTTTCAATATTTTATTATAAATTCTATAATAAAAACAAAAAATAAAAAAAAGATATATCTGTTTTTATTATTTATTGTACAATACTCTTACAACCAAAATAAATTGAGAACATAAAAAGAACATAGAAAATAAAAACAAAAACTAAATAAATTTGTAAATTTTTTTAACATCATTTGTGAAGTTTAATATAAGGCTAAGTTCAAGTAGAGATATTTCCATTCTAGTTGTTCCCTCATAAAAGAGTATATTACAATATTATCCAAAGTGGTGACAAAATGAGAAAGATGAATGGAAGGATAATTTTTCCGCAAAATTAAACTATTGGATACTTTTTGGAAAAGAAAATAATTGGCGAAGGGGAAAAAAAGAAAGAAAGAAAGAAAAAATCAATATTTACATAATGAATTTAGAAAATGTTTTATTTTCTAAATGAATTTAGTGTTTATCTTAATTTGTGTTAGAGTGTTGAGTTGACTTGGCTTTTTTTTTTTTTTTTTTGTTCTCAACTTTGAGATTTGGATTCAACTTTTTGTTTCTAGCTTCTAGTGCCCTACTATTATGACTTGCTATGACATGACATTGTGCGTTTGAGGCTTTGATTTGTATTTGGTCATGATTGTTTTACATCTTTTTCTTGATATTGTGATGCATTTGGTGAATTTATTTCAAAAAATATATTTCTTCTTCATATGTCATATATGTTGTTAGTTTTATTATTTGTTATGCTTGGAATTTTTTTTGTGTTTTTGTATATATATATTTCAGTCTGCCATGGCGTCCACCATATCCGCAATGCCATCCACCATGGCGGATTTTTTGCTCACCACTATAAGCTGCCATCCGCCATTGACAACTACGGCCCTTCTAAGATCTTATCAGAGGCTAACTTGTGATTTTTATTGAGCCACCTATAGTCTAGTCTTGCAAACTTTATGCTCCAATTGTCCAGTCCTAGACATGAAGGGGTGTGTTGGAGCCCCACATTGCTTAAGAATATGGCCAAGATAGCCTTTACAAGAGTTTGGGCAACCCTTCCCATGAGTTAGTTTTTTGAGATTGAGTTAGATCCAGTCAATTTTAAGAGTTTTTAAACTCTGAATTGTTGAGACCTGAACCCCTTCCTTTGGACGATAACACACCTCCTACCTCACCAAGTGATCACAACTCATGCCTGAAGCACTTATCACAAAAAATCCCTTGCAATCTTTTGTAGATTTTCATGATTATCCAATCAATCCAAGGTTATTTCAAATTGTTTCATTTGATGTTAAATTATGGACTGATTTATGTTGTGCAACTACATAGTCCACCAATTTCCCAGATGCACCATGCCTTATCAAACCATGACAAGCAGAAAACCTAGCCCTAAGACGTATGCAGGCAAGTAGTGAAAACAAAACCATTATGGGTAAATATGGGACAAAAAAGGCAGCCAAAACACAGCTGAAAATCCAGTAGATACTATATTGTTAAGATAAGCAAGCGAAGATTTTGTACCCACCGCTATTCTCCTTGGTTGTGTGCATACAATATTACAGTGTCCACCATGTCTTGACTCAATCATGTCATCCAATATAAATTGTGGAACCTACATCAAATGCCAGTCAAGAGAAGTTATCGACACTATACACAAATTATGAAAGCAAGAAGGATGCCAATGGCTGAAAACATAAAGATTAGAAGATAAAGTAGGCAAGAACCAATCACAAACAACAAGTACATCATAGTTAAAGTGTCACCTGAGTTGTCTTTCCAGAGCCTGTTTCCCCACAAACAACAAGTACATCATAGTCATTCAACAATTGCAATATATCAGCCTTTAGTGCAGCAATGGGAAGTGTAGCCCTAATTTTCAACATATCCTGGAGCACAAAAATGGTGTCTAGATCAGTACTTGCAAAATACCTTTTCCCCAATAAAGAACGATATGTCGACTGACATGAAATTTTAAGTAATTTTCAGTTTCAAGGAATGATAGTGCTGTATGATGCATGTTAGAATATTCACCAAATATATTTAGAGATAGAGAATGATGGATAATAGAATAGGATGACTTATTTCATTTTAAAGATGATTATGTTACCATATTTTTAGAGATCTTCTCTTGAAACCTTATCTTATTATTGGGGATTTTATCATATCCTTAGGGAGTTACTTATTCCCTTATTTAATTAGAAATTTGGTGATTAAAATTCGAGTATTAGTATTCATAAGACATTTTTAATTATTAGATATGAAATCATTCATATGTCTTTACTCAATACTCAATAGCCTAAGCCTTTGGGAGAGATGGTTCATGGCATGGTATTAGAGCCTATATGACCAATTGTTTTAGCGTTCAACTCTTCTTGCCTCCCATTCTAAAATGTTGAATTTCAGCACAAAGTAAAGGTGGGTATGTGCATTCTTCATGCTTTCAGCCCAATGAAATCTTGCATAAGGGGTGGTATTAGGTATAAAAACTATCCATCCCCCTTTACCTAATAGCTTAAACTTTTAGGAAAGATAGTTCATACCAATAATTTTGAAAATATTTATAATTTATTTTAATTTCAGTTTGACTAGTGACTTGTCACCCGTAGACCAAGTACTCTAACCAAGTTAATGGCAAGTCCAAGTTCAGTAACCATGGCTAGACAAATAAAACTTGTAAGAGGTATAAAACCAACCTCGGTGCCTTCACCAAACAACTCAAGGATGCGTTTGGTTTGTTTTAGGTTTTAATTTTCAATTGAAATGTTTTCACTAGTAATTAAAAATGCCATATTGTTTCTTGTTTTCAAAGCTTTGTGAATGAAATAGTGAAAATATTGTCCTTGTTTTTACCACTTTCTTCACAAAACTGTAAAAACAAGAAATAAGTAAACACTTGGTAATTATCAATGAAAATATTCTAATAGAAGATTTTCATAAAGCAAAACAATAATACACTCTAAATAAACAAACCAGCACCCTCATTCTTCTAAATAATTTCACTCCCATTCTTCTAAATAAGTTTTAGCACAAGACAAAGTGGGTTTGTTTACTACCATGCTTCACTCCCAAAGGAATTTAGCATGAAAGGGCACGTTGCATATATAAAACGAATCCTATGCCTTTACATCACAACTTAAGCTTTGGGGAGTGTTGGTCTAAGATAAAACCAATCTTACGCCTCCACCAAATAACTCAAACGATTAGAATACTTGGTTCTTGACACGGTATCAAAGCATGTGAGTTAAATTTCAGCAAAAGATCATATAGATGCAACCATTACCCAAAACGATTAGTTTTATATATATCTGGCATATACCAAAGCCAACTAATACACCCTTCATCTAATATACTCTTACTTTACCTCAATATTTTTTATTTCAGCTACAATTTTTTTGGCCCTTCCTTCAGCTCTATCCATTGGGCTGCCCTCCATCTAATATACTCTTCTTACTTGGACTCCTATAGGTTTTCTCATAACATGACCAAACAACTTAAAGGTGGGATTCTACTATCATTTTCACAATAGATGTTGCCCCAACTTTATCTCTAATGCAGACATACTACTGCTGATCTATTGCAACATCCTCATCATCACAACATTTAAGCTGGTTATTTCTTGGCCTTTTACCATCCAACATTCAATCATATACAATAGTACAAGTCTTGTAGTTCTACAATAAAGTTTGCCGTCCTTAAAATTGAGTAATACTTTTCTATCACAAATTACACCTGAAATACTCCTCGATTTGATCCACCTGGCTAAATTTTATGGTTTAAATCTCCCTTTATTTTCATATCATTTTGGATTTTGGACAAATGGTACTTAAGTCACCTGGCTGGTGGGATGGTATAATCTCCTATTTTCACCTCTAAGTATGCATTAGAGCACCTCTTGCTAAACGACATTCTAGTAGTTTGTCTTACATTCATTGGACTAGTTTGTAAGGTCCGTAAATCCCTAAATGGTCTTAAACAATCACCTCGTGCTTGGTTTGGCCGTTTTAGCACTGTTGTACAAGCTTTTGCAATGATCGCTCCGACCATTCTGTTTTTTTTTTTTTTTTTTAAATTTGTGTCATTCTCCTTATTAATGCATGTACCTTATTGTGTATGTGGATGACATTATTATCACGGGTAATGGCCTCAATGGTATTGAAAAGCTGAGGCAATACTTGTTCAAGCAATTCATCCAACTTCTGGACTCTTTGCTTGCAAGTCATTCCATGTACTTACATTCCAAATCACAAATTATTTGCAACTGGATGACTCAATGGATAGAAATAAATTTTGTTTTACGATAAATAGGACAATGAATAAGCTAGAGTTTAAAGTGATAATACACAACCATAATGAAAAAACAGAAAGGAAAAAAAATTAGAAGACCTGGTATCTCTGTGTTCTCATTTTATTATGTTGCTCCTGTCTCAAATAAGTACTCTCCATTTCCTTGATATAGGTTTCTCCTGCATAATGAAATTCGAAATTCATAAAAATTAACAAAGATAATGGCATTTTATTACCCATCAATCAAACATATAAGTGGAACCCGTTTGAACTTTATCAGCGGCCCATTTTTATTTATTATATCTTCAATCAAGTACTAACCAAAGTCAGAAGGTGTTATTGAATGTAATCATGTAAAGGCCTTTCATGTCTTGGAGGCAGATGATGTAGCGGATTTTTACAAAACCATACACAATTCAACTACCAAATTAATACTATTGGTGGAAAAGGGTTAGGTAGCATTTAGTAACTATTCTTTATATGACAGCCATATTCCTTAATAGTTACTTGAAACACGCAGATATTCCTAAAGATGGCTTTCTTTGTGGATATAGTGATAAGCAGTCACAAATTACTACTAAGTCAAAAGTTGTTATTCAATGTGAGTTTTGTAAATGCCCTTCATGTCTGGGATGCAGATGTAGCAGATTTTTCAAAAATCATACACAATTTAACTACCAAATTAACACCATTGAGGGAAATGGTTAGGTAGTGTTTGGTTACTATTCTACAACCATATTCCTTAGTAATGTTAATTGAATCAGTCAAATATTCCTACAGATGTCTTTCTTTGCAGATAGAGTGATAAGCTATGAGAAACAAGGAATTAAAGATTAAGGCAACCAGAGCAATGAAGGTAGGTAGACATCTTACAATGTTTATACTTGTAAGAAATATTTTGTTTTCAGATAAGGTCAGGATGATTTTAAGAAAAAAATTCATGAAAATCAGTGGGAAATAAAATGAATGAATAAATTCCAAACCAAAATTAATTTAAATAAGTGGATGAACCTACCCTGAGTAAGTGGTTGATGACAGTCAATGGCTGAACTTTTATTTTCATTATGTCTGTCAAAATTTTGTGGAAACTTATAATCTGTAACATCAACAGATGCAGTTGCACCAGAACCATCACCATTTAATAATGAATCCACAAAACCAGATCTATGATCTTCCTCACTGTCTTCTATCTTGGTAAATGATTCCCCTGAAAGTTTTCAAGTGATCTTATGAACAAAATTGCATATATTAAGGGTTAAAGGATCTAAACCAATGACAAGACAGATGCAATGAATAAAGTCAGCAATCAAAGTTTCTCATTTAATTAAATTTGTACATGAGAAAGAAACCTGACCTTCCATCCACTTCATAACAAGCAAAGCATAAGGCTCTGTAATTGGGAGATGAACTGGGATATCAGGAAACAGTTGGAATAAAGCATATGCTGCCACTTTATTCTGTGCATCCTGCAATCATGTGAAAACTCCATGATTGTATGGACAGGAAAGAAGAACTTGTTCCCATATCGTTTTATCATAATTGATGAAACTAAGATGCATGGGCAGCATCCAAATGGAACCTTATAAAAAGGTTTTTACATAGATACGTAATTATCAACTCCACCAATTACTTTTTTACGCTAAAAAAGAAGAACTACAGTTAACCCACATAGGGTAACATGAAAGAAGTGCACTAAACAAGAACTACATTTAAGCCATTGAGACAAGGGTTAGAACATTTATGCCTAAAGGCCGAATAAAATTTGGACTCATCATGACCTGGTCATTGACTTGTGAAATTTAAACCCCTCAATCAAATTGATACAATAGCTTGACTGACTGGTATCATTTCTCATTCTCCAACCATTTCAGCATAGAAGTTTCCTGATTATATTAACCATTTAGAAAGATGTTAGAGCACCCTGTTTTATGTAATGTGTAAGAGGATATCACTGCATGCCTCTAGTCTCATCTATATTAGTAAGCAGAGTTTGTTGCCCAAGAAAGTCTTAGCACAAGTGGCATCAAGTCTCGCTGGGGACTGTTTAATTCCAGCATGAAAACCCAGCCCATCCATTTTGCCTGCAATTTAACTTCCTATCCCCTTCCCCACACTACGTCATTGACCTCCTTCATAACCAAAAACAATAAAATGTTTGTAGTACAGGCTTTAATACAGGAGTACAACTGCAGTACACTAAGAGCACAATGTAAGCTACTGCGTTTTACATTTCCCCTCAAGCTGAGCATATAAATCATATGTACAAGCTTGTTACAGAAACTGCCAACATACTTAGTGAACACATTTGCTAGTTAGTTATTCAAATTGACTGAACTTCCACCCATCTTGCCATCCTCTGTGCAGTTTCCACATGGTGCAGCACGTATGGAGGCACAACTTCTCATCCACCCAATAGTTTTCGGTGACCCATCCAGCATCACTCTTTCTTCATTCAGCTCTCGATTTCTGGTTCCTAGATCTGGAACCACTTCAACCAGCTTTCCTCCCTTCTGCCAGCATTGGTTCCATGACTCAAGATGCTATTTGGTCATATATACACTGCAGCTTATCCTTTGTGCGGATCTGCTGGTGGTATTTGGCTTGTATTTGGCCTATTTGTGTTATGCATACATGAGTTGCTGAGTGCTTGTGTTCTATTTGGCTAGGTTTGGCTGTGTTTGCCAACGTTTGGCTGGATTTAATTGAAGCATTTCAGCTTGAGTGTACGTTAGAATATATGATCAACCGTACTCATGTTGATTAGCTAGGGATTAGGCCAAAAGTTAGCTACTTATTTTAATGCTGTAAGTTAGCTTCGAATTAACTCCTAATTACCGCTTGCTTACTCCATCAATTGATTGCAATCAAGCTATAAATAAGACTGTTGACATATGTGACACTTTTGTCTTTTCTTCATTTATTGTTTTTTGTCTTTTTTTACTTTATCATTTATTGTATTTGTCTTTAGCATTTATTATGATGGATAGATAATTTACACATTTATTAGGCGGGTCCTAGTGTCAGTGTCTTTCATTTATTAGGTAGGTTTACATATTTATTAGGTAGGTCCTACAATGTACATATAAATTTGTATCTTCTCTTTACAAAGGAACTAAGACAGAATCACTTAACTCCCATAGCCATTTTCTGTTTTCCAGTTTTCTAATTTCCAAGTTTTTACTCTCCGTTTTAAGTTCTCTGATTTCCAAGTAAGACATAAATAGTGCAGAAAAATTTCTCTCAATAATTCTCACTTTCACCAAGAAGCATAAGGATGACTCACCTCTGCAGATTCAAAAGTTTCATTCTGATCTGGAAGCTGAAGTGTGACTAGCCCCCCAGCTTTTCGGTTCCTGCCCCTCCCACTAGATTTACGCATTATTCTCACAGTATAGGCAAAAAAATTTCCTCTACCAAGAATTTTATTGAACTTTGGAGCTTCCCACCCTGATTTCTGGCAAAGTTGATGAAGAACAGCCTTTGGAATCTTTTGAGGGTCCCCCTATCATTATTTAAATTACAACACATAGGAGATAAATACCACCAGATTATAGCAAGAGATATATCCAAATCAAAAAACAGAAACATCCTGCTTTCCTCCCAATGCTCAAAAACAACTAACAAAACAAGTATTCTAAATTCTTTTTTATGTAAGAAGAAATCCATTTAGACCAAGGGTTAAAAAAATTACAACGAAAGGTGCCTAAGGAATACCCCTAAACAAATTAACATAACAGAAAGACGCCATGGAAAAGACAAAATCAATGGAGCATAGCTGCTGATTCCTTATCATATCTGTTAGTGAAACCCCATTACAGACTATGTACTTTATCCCAAACAGAAGTCATACACCTAATCTTCTCCCTACAGCTGTGTGTTTTGCAGCATTATATTATTTAAAAATTGAGAAACATTTAAAAAATAAAAAAGCAGCAATAAGGAAGAGCATGTGCAAATCCATGTTAATGAAAACATCCCTTCCATCTTACTAGGTATTGTCAATTCAGTTTCAATATGGCATTCAATGTTTTGATATCCATCCATGAATCCATCCCCCAACCAATGCAATCAATGTATTTCTTCTAACTCTAACGTAGCAAAAAGATATTGAGATAACTGGAAGAGCATAATTACATTAAACATCAATATTGAGATAGTCGCAAAATGTAGCCTACAAACTCACCTTCTTCCAAATGCCATCTAACTTTTCCACATTCTTCCTTTCAAACATTCTAAGTTTTTCTTGTTTCTCCAATTTCAAAGTATCAGGAGGTAATATTTCATTGGATGGCATATCCTCCAAGAAGAAACCACCAAGTTCAATCTCTTCAGCCTCTCCTTGATCAGAATGTTTTTCAACATGTACATCTGGCAAACAGGACTTAGCAATATTTTCCTCCATGCTATGATCCACATCACTACCACCAATTACTGTTCCATCAGAAGGCAACATTGTAGCAGAATAACCTGGTACATCACATGGAGCTTCTTCTTTAAAGCAGTCAAAAGGCTCATGACCAATGGATGATCTCTCAGATGCAGTGCTAGAACCAATTTGTTGCTCATGCTGTAAGGCCAAATTGCCATCTGATAATCCTGCTCAGTGTGTTGTAAGATCAAATGAGACAAACTGAAGGTCACAAAAAATATGGAAATAAAAAATAAAGACAAATTAACCTAGAGCAGACAACTCTTGCTTCAGTTTCCGGATGATATTGCCTGCCTGCTCCTGACTTTTCTTGTCCTTTTTTTCCTTGGCTTTTGTAGCTTCCAATCTTGCTGCAAGATACTCCTTGGCAATAACATCATATGACCTAGGTTCACATGCCTGTCAAGATAGAAAGCAAATGATAAACCCATCAGAGTTGAACAAACAGTGTGGCATTCTAACTACACAATTAATAGAGACCAAGCAAAACAAAAACATTAAACATTCTAACAAACAGTTTTCATGCCCTCTGTTTTTATTCTTTCTCTGTTGCTGCTGTAATTTCTGGTTTGGAGGGGACAAAGGAGTGAAAATATGAAAGATTTATGTTGGGTTTTGTAGATACATGTGCAGAAAAATTTCTGACTCTTTAGCCTTGTATTTCTTGAACACTTTCAGCACTTTTCTAGCTATTTGGGGAGCTGCTGTAGCACTAAAAAGAATGGGGTTGGGGGCTGTTTTTATGCAAAAAAATAATGAATGAGGGTGGGACTTGGGTATTTAGATGTAGGAATTTAATTGCGAGTTGTGGCTCATTGGGCATGTGCTTAAGAGTTGTTTTCTTTTTATGACTCTTGAGGAACTAAGTACTGTAAATTTTACAGCAACTATAGCTCAAATGTTAGGTGATGATTTGGGGTTCTAGATGAGGAGTCTTGATTAATTTTGAGTCCTCTAGCTATTGGGTGTTTAAATGGGTTCTTCGGTTATGAAATGTTTGATAAAATGGGAGAGTTGTTGGAAATTTCCAACATGTTTGTTCCTCCCATAAAGTGGGAATTTGGGCTTGGTTTCTTACATCCTTGACTTTTGTTTTGTGTACAAGTGTTAGAGTGTAATGAGAATGCATTTGAATTGAAAATTTGAAGCCTTTGGACTATTTTGTTTGAGTTGAAAAATAAAAATTACGATTTGAGTTGGATACATTGGTCTAAATTTGATATTATTTTGATGTTGTGAGCTTGGAATGTTTATATGTGGAAGGTATTAGAAATGTTATTATTGATTCTATTATTAGAATATGTGACTAGATGAACACTAGCTGGGTTCAGTCCTTTCCTCCGGCAATTGGTATAGGCCCGTTTATGTTTATGCATTGAGTTCACAAATTGAAATGTTAAATCATAGGAAATTGCATGATTAGAGTATGTGCATGGGGAGCATCTCATGGACTACGTGATATAGCCTAACTCACTCTAACGCAAAGTGTGAATCGGAACGTTAGCATGAGTTAGGATTATGTTCCATAGGTCTTAGAATGTAAATGACGTATGTTGAGTAAAAACTCTAAGCTTTGTCATCAAAATGCATGAAATTTGTGTTTATGTCTCCTAATGACTTATGAAATATTCAATTATGTATGTCGAGTGGTAATTCTAAGTTTGCCATTTAAATGCATAAAGGTTGTGCTGAGATCTCCTAATAATTTATGAGACTTTTCCATTATGTTGCAAGAAAAGATGTAAGGAAGTTAAATTCAAAGTTTAAGCGAAGTTCCCCCTCTATCCCCATTTAAATCTAGTAACGGCTAGTTAGGCTGAGCTCATCCTAAGCGATAGGAGATTCGAAGTATTGTCAAGGGGTGAAGTGGTTGGTCAAGACGAAATGAGAGAAGGCGGCATGTTTAAGGGACAAATGTTCAAGTAAATTAAAGTGTTAAAGATGGCAGATGACTTGTTTCATTGCATTTTCATACATGCCCCATTTTGTATGTTTCTGATTATGCTAGTGATGTCATTCATTCTAGTTTACTGTTCTTTAACCAAGAGATTTTCCTAAATCTTAAAATACATGTCACTTCTAAAATCTAGTTTACGAACTAATTAAATGAAATAAAGTATGCTCACTTATTTCTTAATTAAACTAAAGTCAACGATGACACTTGAACTGTTTTTATATAGCTACTAAGTTTCCTTTTGGATTCTCACCCCTTTTATTTTCTGTGTCATCTTCAGACGAGTCAGCGGATCAAGATGCTGGAGTCCGAAGTCCCATGAGTCCTATGATCTTTGGAGATTGCGCATGCTCTAAGATTAGATGTCATATCATTGCATATCTTTTATTTGTTATTCCAAAGCATGTAGATTATTGATTTTACTTATATATTTCCTTTATGTGTTGAGATTTCCCCAATGTTATAGATGACTTTATTTGAGACTGGGCCTTAGTACCGAGTCTTAGCTTAAATTAACTTATGTTATGCTCTTTACTAGGATCCTATGCTATGTCTTACGCAACTTGTATTAGGTGTGGCTATCCTCCGTGGAATCATGCCCTCTTATGATATACTAGTATCCTTTTATATGGTGATGTGTTGATTTGTGATGTTGAAATGCTTACTATGTCTAGGATTTGTTCTTCCGTGTGTTTATTGTTCTTAAATGCAGACATTGGCCTGTCTTACTATTAGTATACAGACTTAATCTGACCTGATCAAATGGATTTAGCTTCATTTATTTTAGTTTCTTTGTTAGGAAGCCCCATCTTCTTTTGTACTCTTTCCTTCTCCCATAATAAATTTTCTTTTTCTATGAAAAAAGAATCTGACCAGATCAAACTACGGGAAAACTTCACTATCAAAGCAAACAACTCCAACAGACAGGCACAAAAATAACTTAAAGCCAAAACATAAACAAGAACTCAACAACAAAGAGGAAGACAAATGAAATGAGTACCTATTGAACAAAATTGCAAAACTAAGTGTCTAAATTTGAATTTATTACACTCTAACCACAATAATGCTAAAATAGCGAAGATAAGTTAAGGTTATAATGAGCAGCCAATTAATCTTCAAGAAAAAAGAAATACCTCCTTTGTGGCACTACTTCTATCAAAAATTTCATCTCCCCAATTCTTAGATTCATCCTGCAAATACCACGCAATTAGAATTGGGAAATATTCAAGATAGGAGAAAAAACAGCCATTTTTATTTTAAGATGCCCATTTTCAAGTGAAAAATCATATATAATGGTTAAGGAATCAGAGAATGGAAACATGTGACCAATGAATGATAAACAATACTCGTTTTACTTGTTAAGGTGTTATAGAACGTGAATGCATGTTTACAAGACAGTCCAAATAATATGAATCAATGTTGAATTGCATGGTCAATATACATAGAGGTTTAGGCATCTATGTGCAGTCGAAATGCACCTTCTTGTCAACTTCTATCTATATCTGTCTGTCCTTCTCTCTCCTAAGTCTTAACACGATATTAGAACCTACTATTAACCTAGCTCTGGATTGGTCACCAAACTCTGACCTTAATCCTAGATGAGCACAAAAAAAGACAATCTAAGCAATTGCTCAGATGCACTAGCAAACATCAAGAAGACCCCCCGTTGCTGTTATAGCTCCAACGTTAGGCCTGTAGTTGCGGGTTGCAAACTACTTGTAATCATGTAATGTCCAATCTCTGATGATTATAAGAACCACCAGTTTCTAGAAAATGCAATGCCAACTGATTGGTCAGAGGCAAGTCCAAGCTCAAGCCCAGCAAACCCCATTCATGAATCATGGAATCTTTTTCTCATCATGACCCGAAACCCACAACAAATCAGCAGAACAAGCAACACTCTTCCTGGCTTTCCAAGAAATTCTTGTCAGTGATAGTGCTCATTTGTAATGAGGAAACTTCCATTTAACTAATTCCTAAAGTTGAAATATGAGGGTCTCCCTTCACACCAAAAGACAGCACCTGATAGAATCAAACACTTGAAATCGGAAAATGAAAAGAATTCTCACAATCTGTACAAAATTGGAATTAGAATACAATCCCATGGTCAATTTCTGTTTTCAATTGTTGTACAAGCAACCTAAGCTTTCAGGCACTCATATCATATGTCTGCACTTAAATTACCTCTTCCTGTTGCTCAACATATTTCCTGATCCAATCTGCTTGAGATGATTGGCGAGAATCTAAAGTATCATCATTCTGATGTCTCTCGATTAAAACTGGAAACTGAGGAGCTTCTTCCTTAGTTGTAGCATATGGAATGACAGAAGGAGTCGAATCGTCCCGTTTGTTTATAATAACACCAACAGAACCACCTATCAAGACATTATAAATAAATAAATAATCAAGCAACCGACCTCCAAAATGGCGAACATCTTATGAACTAAAACGTAACCTAAGATGATATTAATATCATACAGACTCAAGGGAAGAGCAAATATACCTACCTTGACTAGAATGAAAGGAAGTGCCACTGCTAAACTTGAGTGGAAGTTCATTCCCCGGCAAGTTCAAGCATAGCCAATCAAGAGCTGACTCGAATGTAGCACCGTCCTTCAACCACATTAGAAGACATGGTAAGGCTAAGTAAGTAGGCATGCATTTTAATTTGATTTATTAAGGAGAAGAGGAAAGGTCGGTCCCCGCCGTCCCGTTACCGTACCTTGAGAGCGGAGAGAGCAAGCTCAATGTGGTGATTAGTGAAACCTTCGCAAGAGAGCTTCTCGTAAACAGCTTTGAGCTTCTTGGCCTTCTGAGCCTTTGTTAGAGTTTGGGTATCGTCCGGTACAGCAGAGGCGGGGCGGGCCGAGTTGAGCAACAGCCGGCGGAGGTGGTTCTCATTTGCGGCCGAAATCTGCAGTCTCGGAGCAGACGAAGATGCAGACTGATGCCTTGGGCTCTGCTTCTGACTCCGCTTATTCTTTTTCGGCGGCATCTTTGATGTTTCTTTCCGCCTTTCTCTTTCTCCCGATCACAAATGACACAGCTCAGCTCCTTCCTATTATATTCCCTGCAATTGCGCGCATTCGCCTTTGTATTGGATTGCTCATGGATTCATTTGTTGCCCGTAAATATTTAGAGCATATTTGATTTGTTGTTTTCTTTAATCTTTTTCTTAAGTCTATCCTTAAATTAGTCTTCGATAATTTCAGTGTCTGATAAGTTGGTTCATGATCACTAAAAAGTGCCAAATTGGTCCTTGACAATGTCAATTTTAGGACAACTGTTAATCCCTAAACGGAAATCATGACGGAGTTCTTACGTGGCAAGTTGACATGGATGTTTAGCAAAACCGACATCATTTGGGTAAGTGTGTAGTGTTCATCTTCCTTATTGATGAAAGTCCGAAGCCCTAAAAACATGCCATCGTTGTTCCTATTGACTTCTTCTTATTCTTCTCATTCATCTACATTATAGATCCCCAACATTGTGTGAATCGATTAGGAAAAAATGAGTAGGAGTAGGTCATGTTTTATCAAGCGAAGAAGACAGAGGATAGGAGATGGTGGTTGGACTGAGAGTGCATCTAGTGGTAACGTTTCTCAAGGCCAATGCAATGGTGTGACATGCCCATGTGGGAGGAATGCAATGGTGTTGGACTGAGAGTGCATCTAGTGGTAGCATTTCTCAAGGCCGATGCAATGGTGTGACATGCTAATGTGGGGGAATGCAATGGTGTATATCTCAAAAACTCGAAAGAATCTCAACAGGCCATTTATAGGATGCCCATATTACAAAGTTAATGAGTTTTCAAAATTTTTCACTCCCGTCTTACATTTGTGTTATGCCAAAGGGTTGCTACAATGACCATGTGTAATTTTTACGGAAGAATCAGCTTTATTGTAGTTTTTTGTGTGGCTTGATGAATTGGAAGGGGACGAGTTCAATGAGCTAGAAAAGAAGATGACCATTCAGTTTGCTAGGCTAGAAAGGATTATTTGAGTTCTACTATTTTGTTTTGGTCTATTTGTTGTTATGTTGATTGGAATGATACGATATTTGTAAACTTAACATATGGTGTCTTCAATATGAGTTTGCTAGGATGGAGAAGTTGATTGGGGTTGTAGAGAGTTGTTTAGGTCTATCAGGGGATATTTTATGTGGAATGATTGTAATTTGGCATCAATACAGCGGTTGGAATTATTGGAATTATCAATGTAGTTATATTGGTTATTTGGAAACCATCAGTTTCATCGTAATTTTTTTATGGAGAGTTGAATGAAAATACGACTTTACCATGAATTTGCTTGCTATTAATTTTAAGCTTTTTAAACCTAGTGTATGAATTAAGAATTTAGACTCAACTCATAGATAATACAATATTTCATATTTAAAAATTGATAAAAACTCAACTCATATAGCTTCAGCAATGAAACAGGGAGTGAAGTAGAAATTTCATCACTTGTCATTAATAATCCATATGATAAGATACAATGTAGTTACAACTAGTATAAACCAACTGGCTACAAAAGAAGACCATAGGTTGATAAACATGTTCATATATCATCCAAGAAGTTACAACATTGGGAATCTAAACCACAAACATAGTAAATTTAAATTAACAAAAATGACCATTATATATGTCAATGATGCTAAACACCACAATGACCAAAAAATAGCAAAAAACACTTCTTGAAGTTGCTCATTTCTTGGGTGCAAGATTTCGGTGAAGACCTGGAGTTGGTGTGAATTCGAGGAACCTTGACCTTGTTCTTATAATTGCTGCAACAGTTCTTTAGAGACTCCCTGACTAGAGCTAGTAATTGGTGGATTGTTACGGGGAGGGCTTCTTCTTCCTGGCATAGCAGCAGCCTAATAGACAAACAATAACAACTTCAGTCAAGTTTAAAAGGATGTGTAATGAAGTTGAAATGAATAAATGCAAGATGGAGGCTAACTATTGTTGGAGGCCTAAGTGGTGGAGGCCTAACAAGTAGTGGTCTCATTAGTGGTTCCATGACAGATAGTGGAGCTTGATGAATGGGCCTTTGTTTGATGGCATATTAGGTGGCTTGATTAGGGGTTGCCTAATTGCAGAGGGCAAAACGTAGTCATCAAGCTGTGAAATTGGGCCTGGATTTGTCATTTGAACTGCAGATTAAGTCTCTAAACTTGGAGCAGTAGGTAGGCCTACATGTTGAGTATACACAACATATTTTTGCTTAAATTATTAGTATTAAACAGATGAAAAACAAATAATAAAGGGAATCATGTAGGGCGTTATTAATCACCTCAATTGTCTCCTCTGTTCTCTTTCTTTTGGACTTACTTGGGCCACTATCATGTGGGGTACCAGGAAGTCGAGCTTCAGTATTTCGGGCTTTAGAAATTAGGACTGCAAAAATTAGGGCTTCAGCATCTTGTTGGCTCTACAAACAAGCACAAAATATGTTAGAGTCCATAAACTGACATTGTATTCATAAATTGAGAAATTACATAATCTGTACCTGGGAGTCATTCTCTGACAAAGGATGTGATTATGTTTAGGGGATTTCAGTTTGATCTTCAGCCTTCTTCTTCCTTTTGGGCCATCTTGGTTTTGCATAAGGTAAAAATGGTCCCTTGCAAGTTTTGGGCAATGTCCTATTTTCCTATACTTCCAGCATGTAACCTCATAAGTCCTCTTCAACTTGTGGCTACTACCAAAAGGCACATATTCTCTAACCTCTTTTTTCCTATATTTTTTTGGGCGACCAATTGGTTTCTTGATCTTTGGTTGAATAGGATGAGGGTTTTCAGTTATTGTCCATTATTGTTGTCCATTAACTGGTTGTATATGGTGGTCATAAGTTGCCTTAACTGCATCCAATGGTAGTCAGTTGCAATACCCTAGCTTAAATAAAAAAGGTTAGAAATTTTTTTTTGAACTAGGAAGGGTGCTAGTTACCCTTATTTATCGTTTTGGGTCCTGAATTTCAGTATGGATCCTACATGCACTTGGAGGGCTATATAATAGAATTACTTTTTTAGGATGAAAAGTCCCGATATTGGTTCCTAAGGGGAAAACAAGTTAAACAATGATTTTTAATGAATTTTATTAAACACTTAAACATTTCATTTTTATCTCATAAGTTTATAAAATCTTAAGAATTCCCATATTTGAACTAAAACCTAAAATTTAGATTTTGATTTGTTAGGATTTTAATTTTTATAATATTTTATTTGAATCCAAATAGGGGTATTTCCTTATTTACATTTATGTTTTAAACTTAATGGAGAATAAAAAAAATGTAAATAAGTGATTATAGAGATAATCCAGCCCAATACACACCAACACTTGAATTATAGCACAAAAATATGAGAAAAACCATTATGGTGAGCATTGCAATGGTCCCAGAGCAGTAAGGCAATGTTAGTGAGAAAAATCATGCGCTCTAGTGAGTGCTGTAGCACTAAAAACTTTCATAAAACCTCATGTTTTGCGGTCTAGAATATACATACATATTCTCTCACCCTCAAACATGAAAATATCACCCTTCTACCCATGGTTCACCTTCAAACTCCATTTTCTTCTCTTTTTCTCAATTTTAACTTTAATCTTTCACTCTTAAGGCTTTAAGTTATGTTGTTCTTCTAGCTTTACTTCTTTTCCCGTTCAATTTCTTCTTGTTCTTAGAAGTTTGATAGGGTGTTCATAATAGATATGCCATAGTGTTCTTTTGGTAAGATTGAAGTTAGATTTAAGTATTTAGAGGTTAATCTAGAATTCTATTATTTTAATGGTAGATACGGGTGCCATTCTTGTTTCCCAAAACTCTCGTGGTGTTGTTCTTGTGTCATCTACCACCCTAGGTGAGTAGGTTCAAATCTATAACTTCTATATTAATCACTTTATCTATTTTTCACTTAAAACATGAGATTTTATATGATTTTAGAGTTTGTTCTATGAACTACTAAGACTTCTGTGAAATATTATGTTATGAATCATTAGTTTTAATAAGAAAATGTGTTTTCTTGGAAACCATGGGACATCCACTATTGAAGTTAAATTTTTGTATAGTTGCACTATGAATTTAATTATTTAGAGCTGATTTTATGATTATATAATTTTGATTCTGTATATTGTTATATACAGAGAGATTTTAAACCCTAGGATTGAAGACATTGAGAGTGATAAAAAAAAGAATGAGATTTCTAGTTGAGCTGGTAGTAATTAACTATAGAGAAACAGATTGCGAATTAATGGCAATTAATCTATTAGTCTTGGTACCAAGTAGCCCAGGGCTAGAGATAACATAGAATTTACTGTCACACTAGGGATGACGATACATAATGCTCAGTATGACTAGAGATATATATTCAAAGTTTTGTTATGTCACAAACATTGTGCGTAACCAGAGTAGAGATTATTGTTTCTATATTAGAGTACTGTTAGGTCGATTTATAAAAAGTTAAGATTTGATAACTTGATTATTTGATACTTCGTTACTATCACCATTATTCTAGTATTGTGCACCTTCTCTTGGTGTCCCATGAAAGGGGGTTTCAAGTGAGCACTCACTCATTAAGTTTTGATTACAAAATTCACCCCTTTATTTTTTCTCATATCTTACAGATACTATAGCTGCTAAGGGTACTTCCACACCATTTTCCTTCCAATGGCGCTAGATTTTAGTTGTTGTGCCTATTAGGTGAGGTTTCTAATATTCTACTCTAGATGTGCTCTAGTGTAATGCAGGCAGGATCTCAGACTGTAGAGCATGGTTACATTTTGCATAATATATATATATATATATATATATGTGTGTGTGTGTGTGTGTGTGTGTGTGTATTTTGGACTATATAATCTATACTTTTCATAGACAATTTATATGTAAAGGACTTCATGCATATTTTGTAATATTATAATATCATCCTTTGAAACAGACTATGAGATTTCAATGTTTCGAATATGATTTCAAGAGCAGATGATTTGTATATAGAAAGAAAAGTATTTTGTGGATTTTTCATAATTCAAATGTGCATATAGAGATGATACAGGTTATGAGGCTTACGTGAGAATTGGGTTTCTCACGTGCCCAAGTTAGGTCATGACACCAGTGGTGTCGAAAGTCTTCAAGGGGCTGATTCTTGTGTGCCATTGCAGTAATGTCATGTTAACAATGGAGTCCTGTCAATTGCTAGAGGTTGCATGAATAATATTTGAGGGTCAAATCCACCTTGACTTTGTTCCCATATCTAGATACCGCATATATTGCTCCATCTTTATCACCTGACACTAAAAGCTCCATTTATTGCTAGCTTCCTTCAACTTCTCCAATCTTTGCATTTGCACAAGAGCTACCTTGCCCAAGTAGTTCTCCAAAGCCTTCTTGTGTCTAGCATGTTTCCTCATTATGTAGCACCTTAATTCCTCACACATGGTCAATATAGGCTTGTTCCTATACTTCAAAATCTTTGCATTCCATACTTCATAGTTGTTGTTGGTGATGTTATCAACTTTGGGCCAAGGACTATAATAGGCTTTCGCCCATGCTCTGGGGTCAAACTTGTCCAAGTACTCCTATGCATTAACATTTAACTTCTTCAGGTTCTACATATTTGCCTTGAACTCAAGTTCAACCAATGACTTGGCACATTCCCAAACAATTCCTCTTGTCTCTTTATTCTTCCATCTATTGATGAAGTTCTTCAACATATGCATAGCACGGTTTCTATGAATTGCCCTAGCATGACCTTTTGCAAAGCTGCGAGCAAACCATGTCACATGCAACACAAAAGACCAATGCATTAGCAGGGACCAATGTGTCCCTCAATATACAAATTGTCAGGATCAATTAAGTTATTTATCAACTGTTAGGGATGACTCTGAGTTAGTTTTCAATTGTTAGGGACTAATGTGGTGAAAATCATATTAGGAAAAAGGGCCACAAATTTACTAGAAAAGCATATTTTTTGTTGATTAGAGACAAAGTTCCACTTAGCCTCTAGTAGTCACCCAAATTTTCATGGAGGAAAGTCAAGAACCATTTTCAATTGTCCTTTGTTTCGCTATCAATCATTGCATATGCAAACACATAAAATTGATTATTATCATCTTGGCCAATTGTAGATAGCAATTGACTCCATAATAGCGTTTCAAGAAGCAACTATCCAGGCCAATGAATGGTCTACGACCAGCTTTAAATCTTTTCTTGCATGCTTCCAAACATATGTACTATAATATTTTAGGTCTACGTGTCCTTACAAAGAGTCTAGTACAGTCTTAGAGTCACCTTGGACCTATTTGTGTTGTTTGAGAGGCCCCATATGCAAGAATTTTAGAGAGATGCACTCTGGATAGCATTACAGTGCTCAATTAGCGCTATAGTGCTCAATCAGCACTGCAAGGGTCATGAGTAAGGCGGTGTGTAACAGTATATGAGTGTCGCAATGCTCTACAGTGCTCACAGATGACATAGAAAACACCATTTCGGGTTCTTAGACCATAAAACATACCCCTTTCACCTTGTTTCTTCTAGAAAACGCGATTTTCTCACCTCCCAACACCATTTCTTCAACTTTTTCTCATTAAACTCCATTTTTCTTCCTCCAAAAGCTTAAGATATGTTTAGTTTATGGTTTTTGCTTCCTTTTCTTCCAATTTCTCACATTCATAGGATGTTCTCTATGGTTTCTATGTTATGAGGTTCTTTTCACCATGGATAAGGTGAACTTAGAGTATTTAGAGATTGATTTAGGGTTCCGTTGATTCTATGGCAGATATTAGTGTCATTCCTACTTCAAGGAACTCCGTTAGTGTTGAACTTTCACTTTCTACCTCCCTAGATGAGTGAGTTCAAACATGTGATCTCTATGTTAGCCATCATAGTTATTTTCATAAAAATATGAAATAATGCATGATTTAAGAGTTTATTTTAAGAACAATTAAGGTTTTTGCCTAATTATAAAACTATGATTTTCTTAATAGCATGAACTATATTTTCAAGAAAACTCATGGGAACATTGTTGCTTAATTGATTTATATAAAGGTTGAGCGTGAGTATGACTGTTTAGAGATTCTATGACCATCAAATGACTTCTAGAAATCATTTCAATCCTTTTTGTCAAAATCAATTATTTAATTATGTTTTAATAAATTTTAAATCAACCTGATTTCATTGAATCAATTTTTAATTTTTTTATTTGACTTTTTTTCAATATATGATCAGTCAATTCTTTAGTTATTTAATTAATTAAAGATCAATATTTGATCAATTTCAATAAATGAATAATTTAATCAATTAAAAATTTTAGTTATTTTCCTTATTTGATACCATTTTAATATAATCAAATAAAATATGTCTAGAATCAAAATAATATTAATGACCAATTTAATTTTAAAATCAACATAGGGTAAAATATTAAAAAGAAATCTATTTTGAATTTTGAATTTCAATTTCAAATAGAGATATGATATCTGAATGTTATAACAAATGAATATAATATTTTTTATTTTAAAATAGATATAATATTAAAGATTAAAAATCATATGAAATAATTAGTAATCATCAATATACACACACACACACACACACACACACACACACACATATATATATACTATACTATACTTTTCCAGATAAAGAAATTCAACGTGGCAATTCCTTCTTCATTCTTCCTTAATTCAATTTGATTAAAAGGAAGTTAATTATTTAATTAAATTATTAAAATAATAAAAAATATATTTAATGCATGATTTCAATATACATTTCAAATATTACATTATTTGAATATTTATTACATCAATTAGCTATTACATTTATTTGAATATTTAATGCATGATCTAAACATAGAAACATACTTGATTTCAATTTCCATTCTCATAATGTTAATTATTACATTTCAATAATTTCAATAAAAAATTTCTTCTTATAAATGATTAAAAAATGTAACAAGAATTATTATTTGATCAACCATAACTAAATATTATTAGATCAATTTGAAATCAATTAAAAAACATAGCATATTATATCAATTAATGCATGAATCAATTGAATAATAAATATATGATTAAAAAGTATAAGGAATATTCCATCAATCATAAATCAATTGAATCGTGATTATATTTGCAAATTGTTTGAGGCATTTAATATATATATATATATATATATATATATATATATATATATATATATATATATATATATATATATATATATATATATTGATTTGTAGATCATCAAATGATTTTAAAATAAATTTTTAAAATTTATTTTGAAAAATTAATTGCAGAGCAATTTGTGTGCTTTTTAAAAATTATTTTATACATTGTCCTTGATATTTAATTAAATCCCTCAAATAATTTCAAATAGATATGAAATAAAATAAATTATCTGATTAATAATAAACAATGAGTAGTTTATCATTGACAATATATAAACTTCCAATCAAATAAAATAATAAAAAATCTAAATGAGTAATACATAAATATTGCAACTTATATCAATTTGTTATTTCATTTTAATTATTTGAATCTTTAAGTCATATCAAATTAATCTAATATCAATTCTAATTTTATATCTCAGAGATTTAATGTGATATTATTCTTATACTGCATTCATTTTTTCTATTTGAAATTTAATTATTTGATATCGATTCAAAAGTTTCCTATTCAAATCAAGTAGTTGTTTTAAATCGATTTAATATTGAATGTACTTTAATTTTTATTAATATAATAAAATTATTAATATTTGTTTATATAAATATTTAATTTAATTCATTCTAATACAAAATATTTTTAATATATACATATATATTGCAAGAATAACATTTTAAAAACATATTTGTACACTAAGAAGATATATGATAAAGCCAAAAAAATCTTTTAAAAAGATCTAATTAAGTTTATTTTGATCGGACCAATTGTTATTTCTTTTATAATTATATTCATTGTAAAATGAACTATATTAAATTCTTATTTATCAGAATATTGCTCGCATGACAAATAAAATTGTAGAATAATTTTTTTATGGATATTAAAAATCCTAAATAACTAGGTGATGATACCAAATATATAATACGTGGGTGATAATAAATAATCTTATATGGGTGATGCAAACATATAAATTGCATAGACAATGATTAGTGTATTGAATATAATGATTTATTTTAATAAAAAAATCCTATTTACCTTTTCATTAATATAAATACAAAAAATTTAATTACTCAAAAAACCAATAGAATAAAAAAATTTATAAGAATTTTACAACTTATGCTTATTGTTACAATTTCATATCATAATCAAATTGAGCAACAAAATATTCAATGGTACATCTTGTAATATTACAATTATCCTTTATTGGGATTATTAATATATTTTTTAATATTTTGATACCTTACAAGTATCGCACGAGTAAATATATTAGTTATCTCTTGTCCAAAATATATGTATGATAAATCATATAAAATTAATATATCATAATTTAATTCAATTTTTAATATATGTATGTGTGTGTGTGTATTTACTCTATCAATTTCTTAAAAATTATAAACGTAAAATTTCGTGCATCACATGGGTAAAAAACTAGTATAATATTAAGAAGCAGATGTAATATTAAAGAATTATTTAAAGATGGACATATGATATAATTTTAAATAATATTAATTTACAATAATAATATTGACAAATTAATATCAAATAATACCAAATAATAATAATAATGATAATGAAATTTCTAATCAATCATCATCCAATCAACTAAAATTAACATAGTATAAAAGATTAAAAAGAGTGGATGTAATATTAAAGATCAAGGATTGTTTAAAATAATATTTGGGGGAAGGCAAATGGGGTTTGGTGGTTTAATCCTCCATTTTTTTTATGTTATACAAACCAGAAAATTATGAAGATTTTGTTGTTCCCTTTTTTTTAAAAAATATTATTTTAATATCTAAAAATGATATCTGAGCGAGATATTATTAGTGTGATAAGTGGAGATAACCCATCACATTAATAATAAAAAGTATATGTTTTTATAATTTTAATTGTACACTCATTTTTTTATATTTAAATAGTATTTTTTTCTTTCGTTACAGTGACACAGGAAGGATATAATAGACTTTATTGATTGATTATAAGAAAGAAGAAGACGAAAGAAATGGATATGAGGAAGAGAAAGATCCCGAGATATATATATATATATATATTAATTGGACAATCGTGAGATGAGTCTTGTGGAGGGGGATTTATGGTGGTTCAAAGCCATCTTTCCTTTCCTTCTTGTTAGCTTAAAAAGGAAAAAAAAAAAAAAATCCTTTAAGGCAAGTTTAAAATTTTTTTTTGTTTATGGTGACGTCACATTGGGCTGACTAGGTGATCAGTTTCTGGTTGAACCGTCCGGTCCGGTCCAGCTATGAAAACACTGCTTTAATTTGTACCACTTCATTGAATACAAGGATCAGCCGTCTGCGAGAGCTCAGCGAAGACAGCCTGGGAAAGCTAATAGAACCTGGGCGCCGGGATATGCAGAACGTGCACAAAGGAGTTTTCTTTTCTCTCGTTGCCTCATTCCGAAAATTTCGTACCGTTTCTGCCTACACCTTCCCCGCAGCAAAGGCCCACGGCATCGGCATCTGCATCGCCATCACGGGTAAGAAACTCGTCTCCTTTATGGCTTTTCTTATTCTATGCTCGCACTTTTGCTCCTGCTCGATTGATACGCTTGTACTCCCCTCATAGAAAGCTCACATTAGCTACTCTGCATTCAACAATTAGTTGCGAAAGCAAGGATCAATTGAGTAGACGCTAACCCTACCTATTCCATCTTTAATCAAAGAAGGAAGCTTCAATGTCTGTCTTTTTCGATGGAGAGGGTCGAATGATGGTGTCGTATTCGTAGATCCATTTTCGTTCCAATAATTTATTAGTCATGTTCATAGATACGGACAATTTTATGCCGGATTAGATTATTGATTTTATTGTTTTGTCTATCTCAGTCCTTGGTCGAAGAACTTCCTTTTTTAATTTTTTCTTTTTCAACTTAGATGGATATTCCGCTTTTACTTCGCGGTTGCACCATAAACTCTATTTGGTGAAGTTATGATTCATTTGCCTTGGCAGATTGAGGCGTATCACTTCTTCTCTGAAAGTGAATTAAATTAACAACTAACAATGCAGGGAGTGAGATCACTCACAGCTAGCCATTTACGCTGCTGCGATTGTTTTGGGACCGCTACTCTGTTATCTTTCATTTAAGTATATTCCTGCCTATCCAAGCTTATAGATCATAAAGACACATTCTAGCTCGATTTTACCTTATGCATAATATGAACTCGAGCATCTGAGCATGTCACTTCCAGTTTGCTTCAAATGTTTACAACCAATATAGGTTTTACAGGAATGTTGAAAAATTTGAAACTTTCTAACTCAGGATTAAGAAAAGAAATTAAACAAGCTTACATTTGTTGCAAAATACAAAGTTCTGCTGTTCAATTGCTAATTTTGCCTTCAGGTTTTGACTTTAGAGAATAAGCATTTCATTTCTACAGCTTGAGGAGGTGGTGAACTGTAGCTGGGTATCTTATTTGAGATTTAGCAAATGAACTTTGAACTAACCTCTAACCGATCGAGGCAAATATAAGAAGATTGTTGAACTTGAACGTGCACGAGGCGCAGTATGAGTGCTACAGCGAGGAAGATCATAAACCCATCGGTGGAAGGTAAAAGAATAGAGTATCATCCAGGGAAAATAATGGAATACCAAAGATCCCTGTCCCAGAGCAATTCCCGAAGATGGCTGCCAGCAAGTTATTTCAGCTTGGAGTCATTGCTTTTGCTGGTTTGTCTTACGGCATCTTTACTTATTCTCCCACTGGTATTGCCACCATTACCTCCACCACCTTTTCTCTTGCTCTTAGTACCCGTTGGCATTCTATTAGTGCTAATAATCTTGGCTTTTATGCCTTCTAATGTAAGAGATATTTCTCACACGTATATGTAGATAAGTTTCACTTTCAATGCCTTGCACCCATTAATGTAAATCTTTTTTGTTTTCCTGCCTGATCATTCATCTCTCAATTATTTCTCATTTTGATTTTAGGCTATGTTTGGATTGATAATAAGTAGTGGAAAGGAGTAAAGTTGACTGAAGTAACATTATTATGTTCTATTATTTGAATATTTTTATGATGGAATGGAAAAATATTTCATCTCATTGTTTGGATGTCAATGGAATGGAATAGAATTGTTATAATTGTAAACTTTTATTCCTATAGTACCCCTGTAGTAAATATATCATGAGTATTTGTTTTTAACTTAAAATGATAAAGTAGTAACTTTGTGAAATACTCCATCTATTTCAAAATAAATGTCTCTTTTACCTTTTTAATATATTCATAAACCAAAATATTTGAACACTACTACCAATTAGTAGAAGAGGAAAGGGGGGCAAGCCGGTGCCATGGGCCCTCCCAAATTGTCCAGTTTTATTGTTGTTATCACCAAAAAATGAGTAACTGGGGCCCATAATATGTGTGTAGTTATTAAATCAAGTAGTGGGATGGAAGTTTGTACCCAACCACGTTTTGTTACTAAATTTGGTGGCCATGTGGAATGAAAGTTTAAGAAACTACCACTTGGAAAAACCGATGACATTTGTTATCCTTGAGAAACGTGGTCAATGCAAAAGCAATTGAAGCGGTTATGATTAGATTAACTGTTGGAATTAGCCGTGATGGTATTAGCTGTGATGGAAGTGGTTACATATAGTCATACTGGAGGTGGTTACATTTCATACCAATTAGTTGTGGAACATTGCCAATTAATTGTAGAACATTATCAATCAGATGTAGAGTAGTTACCAAGTACTTGGGGGTAGTTTTATTCCAAATTCACATGTGCTAAAATTGGAAAATTGTTTTCATGATTGTAAATGGCCTCAAGAGAGTGAAAAAGGGGCATCCCCGAATCAAGACACAACTTTACATTTATTTTTCCTTTTTCAACACTTTTTCCTTTTCTTTTTAATTTAGTTTAAGTGGAGTTTTCTCATCCAAAATTTATTGTGATGCTTTGGTGTGAAATTATTGTATTTACTCTTGTTCATCAATAAAACCCTCTTTCCACACATGCCTTTGTCCAAAACTTGTTCTTTAATATAGTTAGAGAACTCATAATCAACGGGTAGATTTTCCTCCTTGGTGCAATCATCTACACTTTGAGATCATAGTGTGAATATGTGTTTTTGGCTTTGTTTATCTCAAGAACCTTAGCTGAACTCAAAAATTCTTGACAACAATTGTGTGTGTGTGTGTGGATAGGGTTTCATTTACACCAAGTTTAAGTTTTGTACACTCATATCCTTCAATAACTCTTCATAGGAATTGAATTTAATTAATCCAACTATTGAATTGTGTACTATTATATTGACGGTCAAACATGTCAAATTTCAGAAAAATCGAATAACAATAAACATGTATTCTAATTATTGAGATTTACTAGTATTTTCAAAAACATAATATTCATCAAAATAAAGTGGCATAATGAAATATCAAATCATATTCAAACTATATGCAATTTGACATATTTGATCTATTAGGTAAGAACTTTGAATTCAATGATTAAATTGATAAAATTTCATACCCATAAAAAGTTATTAAAGGGTGTAAGTATACTAAGACTTTGTAGATGGATCTCCACTATCTATATATATGATTAGGATCAAGTTACACTAGTGTAACTCTAAGAAAATATTACACCGTTGAATAACTTTTTGTTGATGTATATTTTTACAAAATTTACCAATTAGAAGCTCACATCATATAGATCAAGTTTGTAAAATTTCAAATTAATCTAAAATTGTTTAACATAGTTTTTATGTACATCAAAATTAATGTAATATATATACATAAAATGAACAAGAATAAGAGTTACATGCTTACATTGCTATTAATGTTCAATTTTTATAAAATTTAACACAAATGATCTTTATGATGGATAATTATAATTCAACAGTAGGACCGATAAAAAAATTATTTCATTAAGAGTTATAAGTGGTGTAACTTGATCATAACTCTATATGTGTAGGTGTGTGTGTGTGTGTGTGTGTATGGTAGAGATCCGTTTTATATACAGTATACATGACAAATAATAAAGATCTCTCAATGTAATAGCATGCATATCTGGTATGGAAGCATGAAATATATAAATGTCTCTAGAATATTCCTTTTAGGATTTTTCTCTTATTAACTCTTTTTATTGAGCCTTAGAAATATTTAAGGAAAAAACTTTTTGCTCCATTGTTAAGAGACAAGAGAGAATGAATAATAAAATAAAGGGGTAATTACAACAACCTCCCCTGAGATTCTTTAATATTACACTTATTCCCCTCTAGTTTTCAATATTACAGTTACCTCCCTTAATTATTTTTATGTCATTACATAGACACCCTTAATAAATTTAAAAGGACATTTATACCCTTATCCTCCTCACTCACCCCTTCACATGAGCCACCATCACCATCAGCTAATGCCTTACCCTCCACAGCCACTACCGCCACCTTCCTCTACATCGGCGAGCCACCACTACTGCCGTCATAGTTCTCGATCTCCTTCCATAACCACTGCACGGATATGCCTTTAGATCTGCCCTTTCTCACTCTTTCAGCCCCACCCTTTAGCGTAGTGCAAAACAAATGAAACCAAACTAATAAATCCCCTCCCAAACAAATTGAATCTCTTAAAAACAACACACAATAGAAAAAAAATGTATACAGTTTGGAGGAGGAGGCTGGGACTGCTAGGACTGCGGAGGAGGCTGGGACATTCATTAGTTGAAACACCAAATCAACGGAGGAGACTGGGGTAACAACCAAATAGAGAACCTTCATTAGCTCAAAAAAGCTCTCCATTTTCTCTGCATATCCACTAAAAAACCCACCTATAATGCAACCAAGTGCTAAAATCCACAAAGAAGCCAAAGAAAAAGGCAAAAAAATAAAAATAAAATACACACATTGAAGCTTGGGTTATATCTGGGTATGTCTGAAATTGAAATTAAAATAAAAAATAAAAAATTGATAAAATTGGAGTGAATTGGACTGACTAGCGGAGCTTAAACTCTAGAAGCCCTTTGAGCATTGGAAGAATGTTGAACTAATTGGCTCATTGTTCAACCAAGAGGGTTTCAACTTCAAGCTTTTCAACCCATGGTATTTTGGTTTGGGTCCGAATCAAGATAACACCTTTCCCCTTTGATTTGAGCCTAAGCCTAACCTTCCATTTTCCAATTCTGATCCTGTGCATAGAGAAACAAAGAGGGAAAAGGTTGCAAATTAACTTATGAAACTACGAAAAAAAAAAGAGAATGGCAAACAGAGATATGGGTCAAACCTGAAACCTGTTTCTTACAATTGCAGTCTCTCTCAGTTTGGGACTGTGGCTTTATGGTGTGGATGAGTTGTGGTGGTGGCTGATGGGATTGCAGAGCTTATGGCAATGTGCTTGGGACTTGGTTACTCACAGACTCTTCAATATAGTTGTTCAAGTGGCGAAGGTGAAGGTTTACAGGTGGGGAGGAAATGAAGAGCTGAGGTTAGGGATGCTTATTAATAAAGGGTAATTTTGAATTTTAAAAAGTTATTAAAAATAAGGGAGGTAAGTGTAATATTAAAAACTAGAAGGGGATAAGTGTAATATCAAAGAACCTCACGGGAGGTCGCTGTAATTACCCCTAAAATGAATTATAGTTTACCAATAATTTGGACGTAAAATCTATATAATGACTTATTTTATGCTTTTTGTATAACAATTTACTTAATTTATTTTATATATTTATGATAAATAATATGATCCTCTGTTTTCAAAATTTTTGGCTCCAACATTGTAAACGATGATGATTCTATTCAAAATAACTAAATAAAGTCCTAAATTGGAGAGAGAACACTAAAATTCTTTAACTATTAAGATTTTGTTTATCTTGACCAAATAAAATTCCAAAATATGGAAAGAAAAACCAATTTTGTTAACAATTCAGATTTGATTCAAATTGGCTTTACCTACCTTTCGTAGCTTGCATCTCCCCTCTTTAACCTAACCTTCTCTCTCCCATTAGTTTTTTTTTATTATATATTGCTGTTATTCTAGAATTCGTGTGCTTTGGGTGCCATCAGCATAAATTCCCTAATTGTGACCAAACCGTTAACCCTAGGATTTAAAGCTGTCAAGGATTATGTTGAGTTTCCCAAGCATAGATACAAAACGGCTTTTCTCCACATTTTTTTGTTTTGTATTCCTCTCTCCATTTTTGCCATAGACTGCTATTGATTGAAATATATTTAAACAAATGCATAAGTTTTTACCAAAGTTTGTCAACATTTTCACACAATCTGTCGTAAGTAACTTGGTTTTTGAATACGTCTTTTGTTTTTTAAACTATTTTTCAAAATTATTCTTCTGTTTCTCTCAAATTTCATGTCTATCTATCTATCCCATTTTCTGTTGTCTAAATAACTTTAAGGAAAAATGCACTTTACTCCTCTGTACTTTCGGTCATATGCAATTTAGATCCTGACTTTTAAAGCTGTGCATCGCGACCCGCTATGTTTATCAAACTGTGCAAAGAGGACCCTCTGTTAGTGGGACATCCAAATCATCTTTTAAGTTCCCATGTGCAGGTTACATGCATTTTTTTAGGACAAAAATGCCCCTGTTTAAAATCAAATTTTCAATCCTTAATCCCTACACCTACTCAAAATCAATCGCCTCTACTTTCTCCATCTTCTCTTTTATCAAACCCTAATCACTTTCTCCATCTTCTTTTATTTTCATAATCATTTTTCATTTTTCAGACTTAAACATTTCTCCCCAAATTCTATCGTTCTTCAACCCTAAACCGCTCTTTCAAGCCCTACCTTATCTGCTTTGACGGTTGTAGAATCGCAAACTCCCTTAGACCGGGTGAAGAAGACAAACAACAAAGAAAAATATGAACAGCGTGGAGGCGCAAGCAAAGGCGGTGATGCAGCTGGGCTTTTTCAGCGATGGGGCAACGTTTGGGCTCAACAAGTGCTGCTCGAATGGCTAGGATGTTTAGCTTCACGGTTGCTTCAGGCATAACAGTGAAAGGCAGATTCGGGAGTGGCTGTGACTCAGTGTGGGATGTTTGGAAGCGTTTTTATTTTTAAATTTTTTAAAACTATTTTAGAAAGTAGGTTTGAGTTCATTTTTTAAAAACAAAAAATAGAAAAACCTGTTTGGCAATTTAATTTCAAAAACAGTTTTGTAATGGTGAAAAACAGAAAGCATGTTTGGATAATTTTTTAAAAAAACAACATTTAAAACTAATAAAACAAAAAAGTGTTTGGCAAATTACATTACTACAAATGACAAATTTTAACTATTATGTTTTATAGATAATATTTTTCATGCATACTTAATAAATAAAGTCTTAATATATACAACTTCCTATTCTAAAAATAGTCTTAATACAACTTGGTGTCAATTTACATTTACAAATTCATTTATCAGCTATGCATGATTTTTTTTTTAGCCACATCCAATTTGCAATTTGGTCACAATGTCTAGCCATTTCCCTTGTAGTTTCATCAATCAATTTTGTTGTGTTGTCCATAGTAGAATTCACATATAAATTTATATTATCATTCATAGCTTCAACTCGAAAATTTTGACAAGTTCAATTCAGTGCCTTATATCTACTCTTGTGCACCTTTGTATAAGGTTAACAAGTAATGAAAAAAAATTACCCTTCAAAGGGGCACAATTTACTATACAGTGTACAAAAGTGGTGATAACAGCCTACACTAGAATCACAGAAAACAAGGGCCATGTAAACGTTTCAATTAAAGAAAAATTCACACTGATGGGTTGTGGTCTATTGTCAAAGGGCACAATTTTCTTTATAGATAATGGTCTTTACAGAGAAGCAGAGAAAGAGAAAGAGAGAGAGAGGGAGTCACATCTCACAGAGGCGGAGGTGGCGGTCACCGGCGGATCTGGTTGCTTGCACCTACAGATCTAGTCCCGTGCGCGGCAGAGGTGAAGATCGCAAGCGTGGTGGAGGCGAAGCTCGATGTGCTGGCAGATCTAGTGAATGCGTGGCGGAGGTGGAGGCGAAGGTCATGTGCATGGTGGCGATGATCTCTACTCTCTGGTCTCTTGCTCTTCTGCAATGAAACACAACGGTGGCAACACAATAAAACACAAATATTATTAAGTTGCCACCGCATTTTTCTTCAGTTTAAAAACAAAATTTAAAGAAAACATCCTTAAATTGTTTTGTGTTTCCATTTTTAAAATCTCAAATATGTGTTTTGGTTTTAAAAACTAGTGTTGAGAAAACATAACACCAAACAGATTTTTTCGTTTTTGCACTTTTAAAAATCAAAAACAATTTTTAAAAAGCTTTGCCAAACAAGCCCATGGTTACTGCTGTTGCTTGTATTTACTGTTGTTGCCTATATCCACACAAAAGGGATGCTTCAGTTCCATATCTGCTATGGTTGAAGCCAAAGCAAAGATGAAAGGTAAGGTGGAGTATTGAGTTCACATTTGAGTTGAGTTAAGGATTGAAAATTTGATTTTAAACAAAGGCGTTTTTTGTCCCAAAAAAATACACGTGACCTGCACATGGAGACTTAATGAAGATTTGGATGTCCCACTAACGGAGGTCCTCTTTGCACAGTTTGATAAGCACATGAGTCATGATACCCCGTTTTAAAGGTCAGGGTTTAAATTGTACACGACCCAAAGTATAGGGGTAAAGTGCATTTTTCCCATAATTTTATGTGGTAAGTTAATAATTATTACAATACTAATAGTCTCTCTCCTCCCTCCCTAATTGATTCTCATCTCAAAGTCATTGCGTCGTATGTGTTGGTGTGTCAGCTGAAGTCAATTAAAGCCAGCCATGATGAAAGCTACCTATTTGAATTTGAGCATCTATGCTTTTTTCTCCAATAGCGGCCCTGCGTACTAGATGAAGAAGAAGAATGATAACACCCATCTCAATCACATGCAGCCCGCTTCCTACCCGCAAAGGTTTTAACTATATATGGAACCCCCAGTTATGCCTCACACGAACTTAGGGATTCCACCCTCTCATTCATAACCCTTTGCACCAAACCCTCTTGTCCTATTCAATTCACTTCTCCTCATGAACAACATCATGAAGAAGACAATGATGAATAAGATTCTCTCATCTTACATTCAAATAAGTCCTCTCCATAAGACCCTTTTTTTTTTTCTATGTTTCTATTACTATTATGTTGTCCTCTCTTTTCCTTTAATAATAATATGGTTGGTTTTTCAACTTGTTGGCAGTTGTTTTAGAGACATATACATGCGTATGAGAATAATTAATAAACTAACAAAAGAGGGAAGTTAATGCAATATGAAGGAGAGCAGAGAAGAAAATAAGAGCTAAGTGGATGTACATAAACGGAATACAATGAGGTAAGGTCGGGCGGACAGTCACTATCACGACCTAATCTGGACACGTAACCGGCATGTGAGAAATCTTATTCTCACATAAGCCCCATGACTTGTTAATTATTTCTACATGCATGCTCTGCTCACAAAATCCATGAAAATAGAATTTTTTTTTTTAAATACAAATCACCTGAAATAATAAAATACATCAAAATAATCAAGTCTGCAGTTTCACAATCTGTCTCTAAGGCCTGAAGTCATAATATAACATATGAATATACATTGCTCTGTGTCCAGTGTCCAAGAACTTAGTGCAATTAAGTCATTAAATAAAAAAAATGAATAGACTATTATTGCATGCAAAATGCAAAACATGACTCAAGGTCCAGGATCCTGCCTGTGATGCACTGGAATACTCTAAACAAAAACATCAGACATTTCACCTGGGAAACTTAGCAACTGGAACCTAACGCTACTAGGAAGGTGGTTACAAGGTATTCTTAGTAGCTACCATATCTGTAAATAGAAAAAGAAAAGAGGGATGAGTTACCAAAAACACAGTGAGTGAATCCTTACATAGAACCTTCTTTCCTAGGACATCAAGCAAAGTGTGCATAAAACCATAATAGCAATAACAAATAACAGATTTTGAAATAGTTCCATATACATTTATACACATAATAATATTTAAAACAATCTCAACTATTTGAATAATAAAAAAGAGTACTAAGAGCATAATAAATACATACATATGAAGTTATGATAACTAGTTGTAAGTATCCACACTCTCTATGGGCACCTCATTAGTTTGCCTCGATAATAGCTTGGCATATCGCCTCCATGGCAGCCAGGTATGCCAAAGCTAAGGTTTAAGGAATTGCTTCCATGGCTGCTTAAGGAATTTCCTCTATGGCTGTTAGATATACCATGACTTACATTTCATAAGACTGTCTCCATGGCCGCTTGGTACACCGCCTCCTTGGCGGTTAGATGTACCAAGGCTATTGTCCTGTAAACAGGAATCAATGTATTTCAACTGAGAAGGGATGAAATTAACAATAAACTCTTAGTATTTTGAGATCATCTGAATCCTTGAAACTCTGACAGTCTAACCTTAACATAACTGTGACTATAGAATCATGTATAAGGGATCACCCTTTGTAGATATTGTGATTTCATAAGCTCACATAATATATAGCCGTCAACTATTATGAACCAAAGGATATCCAAGCTCTCAATTTTTCAAACTAAAATCCCCAAACCATATCTTAAGTTAATCTATCTCCTTCTGAACTTTTGCAAAGGTCTCTACCGTAAGGTTCAAGCTCTAGCATACAATAGTACTCAGCATTAAAATTCATACAACCATCATCATAATAGCTCCAAACAGTAACAATCACAGTCCAATTCTTTATAAACTCATGTTAACAACAATAGTACCATGATGTTGCATAGAACATATAATTCATACTATTTTAAAATTATAATATCATAAACCAACAAAAGTTAGAAATTGTTAAATAATAACATTAATAAAAACAATTTAAATAAAATATAAAAATAAATTAATATTTTATCTATTATTTATAAACTTCACCAACAATACATAACAAAAAATTCTTCAGCTTTTGTTACCAAATAAATATGTAATAAATAATAAATTTATTATTAATTTCCATTCTATTACTAATAGAGAAATAAATATAGAAAAAAAATGAGCCTCATAATAACTTCAACAATAGTAATAATGCTTTTGTTCCTAATTTCAGTTGTAATAATAAGGTAATAATAATAATTAAAAATTAAATTATACAATTTCTATCTATTTCTAATACTAAACATCATAATAAAATTAATAAAAAAATTAACAGTAAAAAAGACAAAAATAAATAAATTTTTACAATAACATTAAACAGAACAAGTAGAATATTTACTAATATGTATTCTATAAAAAAAAATCATACAAGAAAAATGAGATTAAAAAAACACGTACATTACTTCAAAAAATTGCTACTATGATATGATCATTCGCTTCTATTTCTCTAATCTGTTATACTTTTATACTATTTATTTATCTCTCAAAACACTCACTCACTATTAGACGTATTGGAAGTTAACTCTCATATATATATATATATATAGTGTTGGAAGTTCATGGAGTGCTGTAAGAGAGAGGAAGCTCATGAACGAAGAGTGCACGGTCTCCAAGCAGTCAACCTGCAGGTCTGCCAACACTGTGAAGTTATTTGTCAGATTGGAGACTTTGCAGAGATTCCTATTTTGATTTGATACAAGGTAACATAAATCGCCAATAATTGTAGTGTTTTTTATGTTAGCTACCATAATTTTATATATTGATCACAGAATCAATACATTGTGTAATATTAAATTTCATCCCAATATAGTGGTACATTTCCCCAACTTGAACATTTGTAAAATTATATGAAATAAGATGTCTCTCCCAATTATGAGACCATTAGCCCTTACTGCATCAAGGTCATCTCCTCCACCAGAGGCTGTTTCAAAGGAGACAACTGAGGGAGGAAATTCTAGAACCGCATCAAGGTTGGCTTACTCATGACATTTGTGCCAACTCCAGGATTCATCCCTCCAAGAAAGAAGAATTAGTGCTCAGGGCTGAACTCATTTTGAATAAGTTCTGGAACCGCATGCTTGATTTTGTTTTAGGGTGAACTCATTTTGTATAAGGCTGAATTCATTTTGGAATAGGGCTTACTTTATTTGATCTTGGTATATGACTTCATTTTGTATAGCCAAATCCTTAATTTGTATAGCCCTTTTATTTTGAGACCAGTGACATATACAGGGCAATGGTCCTTTTTGATACTCACTTGTTTTGATATATTTATGGAATTGGAATATCCAACATTTGGTTATTTTCATTGAACCAGCTTATTTGTAATAGATTATTTGATAACTAGTGACAGGTTATTATAATGGTCTAGTAAGACTATTGCATTGAAATTACAGGAGCTGGATACTACCTATACATAGTTCAAATATGTGAATTGTGAGTTCCCCTAGATAGCAATGCCTACGAATATGTCATTTGGCATCTCACCTCTTGAAGAAAATCTGCCACTCCTTTTCTCCTTTCCTTTCACGGCAGCAGATATTTTTTCAATATCTACAGAGGCTTAATAGCACACGTATCCATCTCTGCACAGTTCACAAGTACAAAGCAAAACTCTTGGAAAGGATCTGCTGCCACACAATCTTCAAGAAAACTATTTGGGAACCTTAACATTGAACCACATTAAGGCACGGACCAGTCCAAGTTGCATTAATAGAGAAATGTGTATTTTTAATATACCATATTTCACATAATTTTACAAATGTTGAAGTTGCATATGTGATGTGCACCAATTGCTGAAGACATCTTATTTCCTTGTGGATCCTTTTAAATCCATGAACAAATTGATGAGTACGGATGAGGATTGGCATTGAAACACCATTGAACAATTAATGCAAGAGGTCTACAATGATTCATTTGGCATGTTTTGAGGGATCAAAATGATCCATTTGAATTAAAATTACACATTAGATGACAGCATGTCATTTAATAGTGACACATTATCACTTAACCAACAATGGTTTAATAGATATTAACAGAGAAACTAAATTGATTCACGGTTGTAAATGTGAGGGACCAAATTGACTCATTTTAAAAGTGGGGAACTAAAATGACTCATAGGTGAAATATTAGGGATTAAAGTGAGTATTAACTCTTAATTTAATTTAGTGTTGGTCGGAACTTCGTAACCTTAGCTTGCAAGACTTAATTACTTATCAACTTCAATAAATGTATATTTGAATGAACTTGATGGTTTACTTCTTGACTTATAGTGGTATAACAAATATAACACATTCAATATCTTGCAGGAGTTATATATGAAATCTATGCTGTTGGAGAGTTTTGTTAGCTTCCGAGTGCGTTAGTATCTCGAACTCATGTCGCTCCTCTCTTTTCACATTTCTAATCCCTCAAAGTTTGGATTGCACTGCTCACATCTTGCTTCTTAATATTCATTATAATGTGTAACTATTATATTTACAATCATAAATTTACTCTGATCATAAAATGTAGTTGGTGAATTTACTTCAACAAAATAATTTAAAATTTATTATAATAGCATATCAATTTTTTTAATTGAATAGTATATCAAAATTAATCTTTCAACAATAATTGTATGACAATATTAGCAACTTCACTCCATCTATTTATTCCCCCAAGTTGATAGGAAATAAAAAAACAAGAAGAAATGGACTTCACCCTTCTCCATTCTACTCCCTCCATTTTTATCATATCCAAACAATGGAGCTCACTAAAAATCCTTTTCCTTCCATTCCATCATATTTTATCAATCCAAACGTACCCTAACGGATAAGAGAGAAGAAAATCACATCTTTAGACCTATTTGATTTTAGTTTTCAGTTTTCATTTTCAGTTTTTTAGTTTTCAAGATTTTGTTAAGGAAAATATTGAAAACTGAAATTTATAATTTTCAGTATTTTCTTCTCAAAATCTAAAAATTTGAAAAGTGGAAACTCAAACCAAATAAATCCTTTTTTGGCCATTTTTTATACAACAAATTTAACAATTAAATCCCAGACAAAAAACAAATTAAGAAGTTCGAAATGATTTACCTAATGAAGAATACAATCATGACCCAAAAATAAAAGAATACAATCTTGCAAGAGAATTTTTCCACATAACCATTGCCCGAATTATTTCGCATATTATGTGGCATTCATTTCAATTTATTTATAGGGCGTTTGGAAACTTTTAATGACATAGAATTGAATTGAATTCCATTAAGAATTGAATTTTGTCAAAAATTGAATTGAATTCTTAGTTTGGAATGAGTCTAAAAATGAATTAATTTAATTTTTTTTTACTATTTTATCCTTCATTAATAGGTTAGGAATAAAATATTACATTCAACTAAGGTTATTTTGGTATTTTCATTTGTTAGAATTCAATTCTCATATCAAATCGCATTCATTTAGGTCCGATTTCAATTCCTTAGTTTTGTTGAATTTCAATTCCTGTAAAATTTCAATTCATTTACTTAAGTTGCTTCCAAACCATGAAATTCAATTCAATTTCTTGATAGAATTTAATTGCAGTAATTTTCAAAAGCTGTGTTATGTATTCCTCACAATGTGTCTCTCTCCAAAACACGTATCTTCCCAACCAATAACCATGCACATGTCCACAATCTCCGTAGCCTATAGCTGCATTCTACTTTCATTGTGAGTGAAAACTACATTCAGACCAGTGAGTTAGATGATTTTTAATGGGTTTTGTGTTATCCGTATTTTCAAAGGCGATGATAGGGTAAAGAGAGACCTAGATGAAGAAGAAGTTCTTAAATGATAGGCATGAATGTTCTAGTCTTACAATTTCCAACCCTCTCGATAGCGAAACAGGTACACAAATTTATTTTATGGGTTTATGAGAGAAAATAATAATAATTAAAAAAAGCCTGCTTTAACTCCTTTGCCATGGAAGGACGCACTATGCGCAGAGAAAAATTAGAGGATTGATCACTATGTGTATATATATATATATATATAGTCAGGAATATCAGAATTATTATTATTTTTAATCAGGAACTAATTTGTCTATAGAGATATTTGCTAGGGATTAATTTAATATTTTACTCTATAAACAATTTAATATTTTGACATGTTTTTACTTTTGTTACAACACAAAAATCCTATACGATCTTCACTCTTTAGTTTTCTTCTTTTACAAACAAATTTGTTTCTCAATCTTGATTGTATTTGGATATATATATAACATTTCGAAGAAGCCTTTTTTAAATCAGTAATTTAGTACCATTGAATATTGATTATTTCCCACTAAAGATAAATTTGAGTCGATACAATGAGATTTAAATTTAGAATCACATATATACTACTAAAATTTCTCACAACTACGTCAATCCTAATGACTTATTTCTCCCTAAAGATAATAGTTAACAACAAAATATTTGAAAAATATAAAAGCAAATAAAAATGAAATGGAGAAATAAAATGTCAAGGAAGCCAAGTAATTAAATAAAATCCTAAATAAAAAGGATAAAATTGAATAAAAATTTCATGTGGCAATCTTAGTAGAAACTTTGTCACAAATATTATGAATAGATTCTATATCATCTATTGGAAAAATAATTAAATTCCAAAATTAGGACATAAAAATGAAGCTAAATGAGCATAACTTTTTCTATCCGTTTTGCTTAAATAGCTTAAACAAACCGCCTAAGTTTTACTTCCGACAGCCTATAAACACTTCCCTCATTTTCTATTTACATTTCTTCTCAAATGAATGCTTTGTCCTCCTTGAAACAATTGACATCAATTAAAAATATGCACAATTAAAACTCTTGGCGGTCTAAGCGGTAAAGAAAGAGGGAAACCTACAAAAGAAGCTTGACTCCCAGCACAAAATTCTCATCAGTGGCAGCACAGATTACATAATAAAGAAAGGTGGCGAAATGAAATTAAAATACACATCATCGTAACTCAATCTAGCTAGGCAGTGCGGGTGGGATGAAGCAAAAAGTCAGGAAGATGATGCTCCAAAACGACCATTAGTTCTCTACCGTTGGTCACTTCAGCAAAGACCCTATCCCCAAGCCTTCTTGCGGCCTCAACCAATTGTCCCCTGAGCCGTTGGGAAAACAAGTAGCCACCTGCCTTGGTGCACTCTCTATAAAGAGGGAGGTAAGCAATTGCCACTGTCAGTGGGGCTGGAAGATCTCTTAAGCAGAGAGGAGACCCACCCCACTTAATGATTCTCAATAGGTTCATGTAATGCTCTTGTCCTAGCCTTAATCCGTCCATGTAAGCTCCTTCTGACCAATGCTCCTGAAGAAACATCTTCAGCTCAGGAGCAACAACCTCATCCTCTGATTTAGCAATGATATCTGCAACAGCATAAGTAGCTGCAGGATCGCCTAAGAAGTCAGATTGGAGGAGAAATGCAACACCATCAAGAGATCCACCACTACGTTCCCCCGCAGCCTTGAGAATTTCAACACTAAGTGCAGAAAGGACCTGCTGAGGTACACGTGGAAGAAGATAAGCAGCAATGTCAACTTGGCAGCTAGAAGTGGCTGCTGTAAGGGCAAGGCATAGCTCCATGTCTCGGCAACCCCTCTGCACAAACCACTCAACAACCTGCATGCAGCCCCTCTCAGCAGCTCTCATCAAAGGGCCCAAAAAGGCTATGGCATTCCCCTCCTCCACCAGGCACTCCATAGTGCCTATCTTGCAGTAATGGGAGGCAAAGCCCAATGCCAAGTCAACATCAACATCCAAGCTGTTCCTTTGTGCGATCTGAATAATTTGGTTACCAGCATGCCATACAAACAGGAACCAAAAATTTTCAGCACAATATAAAAACACATTACAATGGCAACTCACCATAAAACACCCTAAATCAGCAATTTACTACCTCACTTCACGTGACATAATTATAAAAGGGGCAAAGTTTTTAGTGCCAAAACCTGCAAATTCCCCTTCATGATATGCAATAGAAAGGCTACCCACTTATAAAAACATCAACATTAAAGACAACATATCCATACAACCCTTTGATATGACACTCAACAACAATCAAACTGCAACTAAATGCACCAATATTTTAGAAAGTATGCCATCAGCCAACATGGAAAAGCGCTGCTGTTTAATTAATCATTAACAAAAGAAGTTGGCTGTTTTAATTAAAAGGGCTCGAGGATCATTAATTGATGGACTGAGAAAAGTATCAAAGTCAGATCACCTGCAATAATATGCGGACAAGTCCAGTACTACCAAAACGTGAGGCCTCCAGGAAGCACTGGTTAACATTGTCAGCACCCCCCTCTACTAGCATTCCCAGCAACCCCTGGATCACAGTAGCTGACATGTCCAATGCCCAACCTGGATCAAATGAGCTTGAGAAAAGAGTAAGAGGGAAGCATGCCGCATCAAAGGCCTCACTGAAGTCCTTCCCTGTAAGGCGATTTCCAGCTAGATCAAGGAATATCTTAAAGGCAGATAACTGGAGCTGGATCTCAACAGCTGAGCTGTGTGCAACATTATTGCTATCTTGGAGTTGCGAATGGACACCTATACATTTCAGAGCCCATTCAGTGAACTTTTGAACTTTAGCACCAGCTTCCGCTTTCAAGACTTCATCACCATTGCATTCCTGGAGGCGCTCATGTAACCTAGCAAAAAGCAGAGTTCACGCATGAACTGCAATTACAGATTACAATAACCGCACAAATTTCGGCACAACTACAATGTCTCCAGTGTCAACATAAATCAAACTACCCTAAAATATATGACATGAAACTTGCATAACATAAAAGCACATTCCTAGCTCACCTAGTTGCAGACAAAATGATGGAGAAAATAGTAGCTCAAAACTAGGAGACGTCAGACGTGTGTGCAGAGAGTGAGTGAGAGCACCCATTTATTATGAAAACAAGAGGAGAACATCTTGCTAGTTGGGTCTTGCATATATAGTTAACATTAAAAAGGTAAGATGTGTAACCTTGACCACCCCCCCCCCCCCAAAAAAAAAACCAAATAAAAAAAAAAACCAAAACATAACAAAAAAATAGAGAAAAAAAAATAGAAAAGAAAAAAAGAAGGAAGAGAGTCTTCCAAACCAATTAAGAGCCTGTTTGGTTTGCTGGAAACAATTTTCAGTTTTTGTAAAAGAAAAACTAAAAATTCTAAAAACTGAATTCAGTTTTTAGAATTTTCAGTTGTTCCTTCACAAAAACTGGAAACTGAAAACTGGAAAACCTGAACCAAACAGGCCCTAAGCTGTTACTTGTTAGTGACTGAACTCTTTCCAAAACATTTTTCCATATAAAAAATAGAAAAGAAATACAACAGAATGAACAGATATGAGTGAGTTGTACCTTTGGGCCATTAAATTAACTGTATCAGCAAGACCCATTGTCCTGCTCTGGCAAGCAGAGACACATGAAGCAAGGAATGAAGTCCTTAGAGCAGCTCTTGTGAAGTCATAAGCACCATTAGCAATTATCTTCTTGATAAATCCTGTTATCCCATTAAGTTCTACCTCTGTTCTCAAGAACCAGACGGAATCTAGAGTAATACACAAGGCATCATTGAGTGTTTGTGGATCAGCAACCAAAATCAAACTTTCTGCAAGTTCCCAGTCATGGGAACTCACTGCACCCTGAAACAACCGACCCAACTCAATCCTGTCTTGTCTACACAGTTTCTTTTCCAAACTAATTTTCTCATTACTTCCAAGCTCACAATCTATTGTAACCGCCCCAGCTTTGAGCTTCTTGGCATTGCAACAATAAGGAGTAGGCTTTCTTGATTCTTTCCTCATAATTGGTGCTTCGCTCAACAACACTACATTGCTGCCCTCCCCTTTCTCTGATGCAAAACCTTGATTTTCATTTCTTTGGAATTCAATTGTGTTATTTTCATATTTAATTTCCATGAATATGGAATTTTCCAATTCAGTTTCATCCATCACAAAGAAATTTTTACTCCCCTATAAAGATACCGTGTCCTCTCCCATCATCATCCAGTAATACATACAATTCACCCCTCCCCTCTTAATCAATTCCAATGAAGCAAATAGCCACTTCTTCAAAGCACAAGAGACAAATCATGATGAATAGGCAACACTAGCCGCTGAATTTCAAAGTCATGAAAAACACATATTAAATACAAAAGTATCAATATCCATAGTTTTCTTGTACAAACTAGGATTCTGTCCAAAAAAGAGACAAATGGCTCTCAAGGCTTAAGGAAAACCAAAAAAAAAAAAAAAAACTGTAGTTCCGTCTAGAAGCAAACAAAAACATCATCCAAAAACTCGTGTGCAAAATTACAAACCCTAAATACGGGAGAAATGCCGAATATTAGAAATTAGAAATACATACAATTCACCCCTCCCCTTTTAATCAATTCCAATGAAGCAAACAGCCACTTCTTCAAAGCACAAGAGACAAATCATGATGAATAGAGAACACTAGCTGCTGAATTTCAAAGTCATGAAAAGCACATATTAAATACAAAAGTATCAATATCCGTAGTTTTCTTGTACAAACTCGGATTCTGTCCAAAAAAGAGCCAAACGCCTCTAAAGGATAAAGGAAAACCCAAAAAAAAAAAAAAAAAACTGTAGTTCCGTCTAGATGCAAACCAAAACGTCATCCAAAAACTCGCATGCGAAATTACAAACCCTAAATACGGGAGAAATGCCGAATATTAGAAATTAGAAATAAAAATTTGGCTTGCACTGTTTCGTTTTACTGCTGACCGACAAATATATATATATATATATGCTTAAGTAAAAACAGGTTACAAAACACTAAAAGGATCCAAACCTTCCGATCACGCGCATCTATGGAAAGAGCAAACATTAACGTCAAACCCGCAGCAGTTGAACAAATGAACCCTATACGGAATCCAGATGAGGCACTGACATATAAGGAGAATCAGTAGTCAATCCGAAGATATCAATACCATACTAATCAGAATTGCACATTGCAAATAACCATTTCACAAAACGATAGCTGTGCCAAGGAATTAGAATCTGTTTGGAGAAAAAAGGAAGACACTAAAAAATCCAGGAAAGAGGAGATAAACCATAAATAGCAAAACCTGACCGCAAGAAATAGTGGGTAGATACGATCATACGAAACCTGATTGCTTGTGAGAGAAACGGAATGGATGGAAGAAAACCCCCGGCCTGACCTGTAACATTTCTTGATACTTTCATTTCACACAAGTCAAATTTAGAACTATATAATCGCTTTTCAAACCCTCATTTGGCATTCCCCGTGAAGTTTATGGTCTCCTATCGATCCACAATTTTTATTTTTCAATTTTTACTGGCTGTGGTGGCCGTTAAGCCGCCTTTTATTTTTTTTTTAATTTTGTAGGTATTACTGTAATTAAATGAGTGTGTGTATGTTTAATTTTATATTATGTCGATATTAATTATATATCACTTATTTGCAATAAATGTATTGTTGTACTTGTCAAGTTGCATTTTTGTTAGTTATTTATTTTTATACTATGAAATATAGTTGAGATAATTATTAGGATTTAATTTTGATACATTAATAGTGTAAAACTCTTTTATACTGTCATCCAATCAAATATCTTCTTTTATATGATTTTTCAAGTAATGAAATGAAAAAATAATCATATTTATTTATATGTCATTATGTGATTAGATGAATGTATAAAACTTTATTATATTGTCAATGTATTCTAATTAAATCCTAATTATTATAGAAGTTAAATATCTAAAATATAGCAACTTGACTTACACTGATGTGTCTATCAAGTCACATTTAATTTTTTGGGTTTTAATATATAAATAAGAAAACATAAAAATGATGATGTAATAAGAATGATTATCTTAAATCAAAACATAAGAGAGCTATAAAAAAATTCTTTGAAGATGATAAAACTCAATGTTTTGTATCTTTGGCCACGACGAATTTAAGAAAAATATTTTCTACTATGGTGAAACAGAAAAATATTGGAATGCATTAGTGCCTATGTTGTCTGAAACTAGTAGCATGCAAATATGTGGAAGATGATAAAACTCAATTTTTTGCCGACAACTTCACATTAGCTCTGGTTCAAACGGCAACAAATAGACAAAAAGGAAATAGAAAAAAAAACATATTAAAGTAGACACAGTTAGAGAAAATTCTTACTCTAGTTTGAAATCTTCACAAAAAATATAAATGCTTTGAACCATGAGTGTGCCATTGGTACTAGAATAGTTAGGTGTAAAATTCACTTGATACAAAAAGAATGTTAATCACTCACAATGGGGCGTTTAAAACAGGATTTTTCGTGGTTTTATATTTTTAGTGTTTTCAAACCTCTCTCTAAAACTTGAGGTCGTCCAGACCAAAATTTTTTGAAGTCATCTAATAGAGAACTTCCGCTTAAAATTAGTTACAATATATCCTATGTGGTAGAAGAAAACTATGCATGAAAAAGATAACTGTTATAAATAATTTTACTATTTTACCCATATTTTGTAAATATATCTAAATTGTAAAATTTAAGTTAGAAGGGTAAAAGAGGAAAACTGAAATTGGATATGAAATGACAGTTCTTTCTAGGTATTCCCTATTAGTAGTAATAGATAACATCAATACACATTTTAAATTGGTTAATACCTATCAAAAATAAAATGTTGATGTAATGATGTTCTAAATGTATGGAATGATAATTAAATGAAATGATAATCTGGTTAGTTGTTTTGACATTAAACCAAAACAAATATTTCATTTAGTTGATTGTCTTAATCTATACAGTATAACAAAGGGAATAACCTTCTTTTAGTGTCCAATTTTCTTTCCCATTTTACCTTTACAATTAATATCCCACTTTTAACAATAGTTTTTAAATCAAATAAGTTGTTTTTTTTCAATTTATTATTAGTTTTTTCAAGCTAGCGGCAGCGAGGGGAAGAAAGAGAAAGGTAGGTTAACAAAATGAGGAAGAAAAGGGTTCGAGTGGGCTGATGAAGATAGGTTACCGTTTAATGAAACAGTGCATTTTACTAATAAGTTATTACCAATGGGTATACCGACAGTTACTGTTTAACAAAACGGGACATTTCACTAATCTGTTATTAATGACAGGTTTACCGACGGCCAGCCAGAAATATCAAAAGTTTGCGTGGTAATTGTTAAAATTTCAGAAATCCATCGATATAAATTGGATAATATTTAAAAATATTTAATTTTTCTTCGATACACTCATAAGTAAATATTATAAAAAATTTCATAGTTATAATAATTACTATAGTATCCGTAAAATCGTCAAAAAATATACAATTGTAAGAGGAGTAAAGTTGCAATGGACTTCCAGAAAAGAAGAGGAAAAATCGAGACGGAAGTGAGAGGTGGGATTGGATTTGTGGGCTTCAATATTGTAATCAAGGTGCTGCTTTTAAACTTTAAAGCAAGAGAATGGACTTTAAAGCAAGAGAATGGAGTGTGTACTGGGTTGTAACTGCTTTTTAGTGGTTATCGAGAAATATCAGAACTGAGAAGACATCAAGTGGAGAGATAAAAGAAATAAAAAATAGTTCCAAAAAGGAAAAAAAACTATAAAAAAAATCTACATATAAAAGCGCAATTTGGAAAGGAAAAAGAAAACTGCATACAAAAAGGCGAGGTGGGATAATGCAATAACTGAAGTTACATTTTTTAACCTCATTGTTAAGGCGTTCAATAGTTTAATTAGAAGGATAAAAGTGGAAAAAGAAATTGGACATCAAAAAACGGTTAGCTCCATCTATTCCTTTTATCATATATATATATATATATATAGATGTATAGATAATTTCTTTCAAATTTTTTTAACTTCTATCATTTATTTCATGACTTCCTTAAACTCCCAGTGTATTAAGGGTATTTTTTCTTTAAATTTTTTTAATTTCTTTCATTTATATTTGTAATTTCCTCTAACTCCCTATGCATAAAGAGTATTTTAAGAAATAAGAATTTTACACACCAAAAAATAGTTAAGAGGGACTATTCCCTTTAAATGTAGTACAAATAAAATAGTTTGATTTAATTTTGATTATTTTAAATCAAATATTTTTTCAAAGCCACTATAATTGATCTGATACTGAGAAATTTGGGTAAAACAATATGAGTAATTTTCAAACAAATGTAATTTTTGAAATAAAAAAAACAATGTCATCTAAAAAAAATCAATGGTGAGTACCAAAATGGAACATAATGCAATAAAATGAAGTAGAATAGGAAAAACTTATATAATTGTTATATTCTATTCTTCAAAAATTTCAAAGAAAATCTCAAATTTTGATGTTGCTTTTAGTTGCTTTTGTTTTCTTAATTCCAGATAAAATGTGTGATGTGAAAGTGTTGCAAGTCATAAATGTGCCCTTGCTAATGATCAAAATCAACGAAGATAGTTTGTTAGAAGCTTTGATCAATGGGTGTCATAGGTGCAGAACCCTCCAAGTATATGTGTGTGGGGGAGTCCTCTGACGGGTCGGTCTCCGAGTGCCTTGAGCGAGGAACGTACTCGGGGTAATTGCAAGTGCCGAAGTGGCGTGGTGAGCACGTCGAGTCTGCTCATCGCGAGGTCAAGTGCGCTCAAAGATTAAGTCGTCACTATACGAGGAAGTGGGGGGGGGGGTGAACCTGAAGCTGGAAACCGGGTAAGGGAAGGGGCATCCCATGTAAGCAAAAATGCGTACTGCACAGCGACCCTCGAAGTGCTACGAATGGTGATCCAGGCCGTAGTGCACCTCCTACACTAGGGTGTCAATGAAGATCACGAATGAAGTCATCGTCTTCTGAAGACGTAACGGGAAGAAAGAAAGATAGAGGGAGTGAGAATCTTAATAAAGAATCTCAGTAGGGGTAATCCTCCTATCCTAGTATCATCATCTACGCCTTCAGGAACCTTAGGTTTATTAGAAAGGTGAGCATGCATAAGGTTCATTATTAGGTTTTAAACATAATTATCCAAGGTCCGTTTATTATAAGATGAATCTTAATGTTATAAATGCAACATAGCATAGTATGAATGTATGATAGAAACATTATGCAAATATCACTTAAACATGTCATAAAGAAACGTACTCATATAAGTGGCATCAAGAGGCATATAACTTTCATGTAAATTCTTTCTCTTTTCCTTTGCTTAAGTGATATTATATTCATCATTCGTTATATCACGAGGCCACCCTAAAAACTCTTCTCTTTTGAGAATTTCTAGGTTATGAGCTCAAACCTAACTAGTCGTCACTAGTTTCTGCTTATCCTAAGATAAGTATATATCCCGACTCCCAGAGTGCGGGTTAGGGGGCTTAAGGATCGCCTATCACAACCTTTAATTCGGGGAGTCTATAGGATCATTTCTTTTTGTGAATCACCTCTCATAACCTTTAATTCGAGGCGTCTAGAGGGTCATTTCCACATAGCTTATGTCACTTTAAGTCTTTTGGTGGATCACCCCTCATAACCTTTAATTCGGGGAGTCTAGGGGATCATTTCCAATAACTTTCTAAGTCCACAAATTTGGCAGCATAACGGCTATACACCAAATTTCTCCAAATTTACTTTATGCCACATAAACTCATAATTCATACACTTCAATATCAATTCATGAACATGATAAACTAGTAAAGCCATATAAACACCTTCTCATAGCACACCCATCAGCACAAAGATCTTAATTCCTTTGTAAAATAAACATGCTCCTAACCAATGTGCCGGAAACAGGGACCAGACTCAGCTAATGCATATGCTATGCTCTCAGTAACTCATAAATAAACACACATTCATTTAATATACTAACTTTTATTACCTCTTTTATCTTACAGTATCTTATGCTTTTGATCCTTACGGGGCTTAAACTTACAATCTGATTAACCTAACATCCGATATAAGTCTTTTATGCACCTAAGGGATCACATTAATAATTCTCACTAATTTTTATACTTATGATCAATACCAAACAGCCTTAGGCAGTTTGGACAGAATTAATGTAATTCAATTACGGGGTTTTAAAAGCCACGTCTTTGATCCTTTCTAAGATTCGGCTTTCTCTAAGGTATTGAAAATTAATTGTTACTACCATTTGGAATTAATCCTACACTTCTAAAAAATTCTAAAACAATTTTATTTCTGATTTAAACGTCCTAACATAGCAGCCAAAATCTTGTTTTCTAAGGGTTATAAAACTCACATTCTTAGTCTTTTCTAGTTACTAGTTTTTCCTAACACTCATAAAATAGTTTCTACTTCAAATAAATATAATTTTTACATATTCTAATAAATCAAAATAGTATCATACAGCATCCAACATAACAAGGCAGTAACCGAAATGTTTAATTCAAAACAACACATAGAATCACATATTTTAATACCTATAAGTTACTAGTTTATCTTGGAATCATTTTAGGACTTCTAAAATTCTTTTGAAAACCAATTTATTTCATTAAAATCATAAAAATATACTACTAAGGTAGTAGCTATTTTAAATCATTCTTAAATGAGTTTTAAATCATAAAATTATACTCATAGTATTCTTTGAGTTTTCCTATGCTTAAGAAAATCTTAAGACATAGTTTGTTGGCCTTTGTGACTAAATGAAATTTATGCTAAGTCCATCATCATCGCATGGCCGAATCTTGTATTCATGGAATGCTTCCATTTTCCAAACTTTACTTAAGATAAAAAGGCCAAGTCTTTGACCTCTAGAATCTTTAGGTGATGACAAAAATATAAACATGCTATGCACTTCATTTTATTCTTCATTATAAAAGTAAAGTGAGAACTTTAAAGTAAATATGAGATGCAAGTTCATTTTTATCTTTAAAGTTTAGGTGATAACTTGAAATATAAACATGATATGCAAAGCTTGAAATTTAAACATGAGAGTACAAGTTCATTTCTTTATTCTTGAGGTTTTAGTGATGACATTAGAAAGTAAACATGATATGCAAGATATTAAATTTAAACATGGATACAAGTTCATTTTTATCTTTACTAAAGCTTATTCAAGACTTTAAAGGAACATATGCCTCAACCCTAAACTTATCTTAACAAGACAAAGTGAGCTTTAGAGTTCTTTGTACCACGGTTTCAAGGAAACCTTATGGTGTGAACTCCATCATCAAGCTCAAGGAAATGGACTTTAAGGAAGTAAATCCACGAACAACTCCTTAAAACAAAATCCAAAAGCTTGAAGGAGAGGAAATAAGGGCGAAGCCAAACAAGAAGAAAAAGCAACCTTTGAGACTCTAGAGACCATGACTTAGTGATACATTAATACCACTATCATGAGCTCTCATCGTTGAGTTATTCTTCAACCAAAATCACATTTCAAAACCGAAACCGAGACAAGGAAAGAAAAAGGAAAATCGAAATGCCTTTTGGTCCAAAGGCCAAGTTTCAAGCTTTAGAGGTTACATAAATGATAATCTCATGATCATCATCCTAAACCCTCATCATTAAGCTAACATTTTCTTAAAAAAAACAAGGCTCCAAGGCTGAAAATGAAAGGAAAGAAAAAGAGTTTAAACCAAGAGAAACTAAAGAACTTGTGCATAGCCAAACATCAAAGAAAAAGATAAAAACTTTTAAAACAAAATCCCTACCAAGTTGTGTTTCTTGTTGTGAAGAAAAGCGCTTGTTCTTGTAAGGGAATGAAAAGAAAAACTCTTCTCCAAGATGATAAGTGTGTATTCGGCCTAGAAGGAAGAAAAAGAAAGGAAATGTCTTTGTGTGAACTTTGTATGTAAGGATGACAGCTTATGTGTTTGAATGAAGATCTATGGTAGTTGTGTGGTGGTTTGAGGTTATAAAGAGATGGTGAGTGGTGGTTCTTATGAGGAGGAAGAAGAGCTTTCAAAGCTTAAGAGAAAAAGAGAGAAAACTTAAAATAGCTTTAAAACTAAAGTTGTGAGAATGAGCAAATGGCATTGTGGTTTCCTTGAATGCGTATTTATAGAAAAATTGCAATATGAGGGGATGAAGGGGGAGGGGAGGCTGCGGCATTCACCAAGGGGAATGGGGAGGAAAATATCTTCTAAATGCATCATTACATGGAGTGGGGTAAGCATGGCTAAGTATGGGCTTGGGCATGGGCTTAGGTATGGTGTCCTTTGAGTGTGTAAGTGAGAAAATTCAAAATGTGATGGATGAGGTGGAGGAGGAGTGGTGCCAGCTTCTTTAAGGGAAACAAGGAGGAAAATTTCTCATTTTGATGTGGATTAGAGGTGTGTTTAGGAGTGTCTTTGATTAGGCTTTTAATTAGGGGTTTGTAGGTAAGTGTTTTAGGTAAGGAAATGGGTAATTGAGGGTGTCAAGACATGATTAGGGAGCGTTTTTGCTTCATTAGTGAAATAAAAACTTATTTTACAAAGTAATCAATCACAAACATAATTCCTCAATTTAAGGAATTGAAGAGAGAAAATACTATTCAATATTCCATGACATGGAATCTTGACTTTAAGAAAGAGATTTAGGTTTTTCTAAGCAATCTTAGGTTCTAATTAACCTTAATAAATTATTTTGACTCTAGATTAATCACCGAAATTAATTAATCTCTTATTAGAGCCTAATATTGTTTAATTTTACCAAATCACGTCATTAGGCCCGAATAACACTATTTTGGGGGCAAAATGGTAATTTCGTATAAAAACTGTCCGGGACCACCTGGACTTAAACAACTATTATTAATCATATATAATTAGCATTCTGAACCACCTGGAAAGATTCCGGGCTCAAACTGCACTTATACCTGCATAAAACGTCATAGGGGTATTTTAGTCATTTTGAGCCGAAAGTTCAGAAAATGAGATTTTCATCTCTGTTATCAATCACAACACGTTTAACCCCTTTCAAACATTGAGTTGACCCTTCGAGGACTGCCGGGTCAGCCATCCTCGAATTCTGGGTAAAAATGACCTCAGGGGCATTTTGGTCATTTTCGCTTAAATAGAAAAATTAAAGCATTACAAATAGAACTAAGAATATGTATGTATCATGTGATCTACAAGGATTGGGTGGTAAATTTCTGTGTGCTCTCACAAAAGTTCCCATAATCATATTAACTCAAATGAACTAAGGTGGATGAATGATATGTCTATGTTTGTTAAGAATATGATTCCATGCATGTGTATGCTTCTTTTATTATGCCTTTTGGGACAATGAATAGAATAGTTTCCCTTGATGCTCCCATGAGATTGAAATATCATGCGTACCAATATCAATATTTCTTAAATGCTCTTGGGATTATGCTTGTATCCTTGAAAAGAAAGGTTTTCTCAAGGAAGTTTTGTTAATGTTGTTTACAAAATACATAAGGCAAGTTTGGTTTGGAAGCATGATTTACATACACCAAGGTTAAGTATTGGAATGAAACAGTAGCCCATTTCCTACATTGCGTTACCCAGACTAATTTTCTTAAAATGAGAAAAGGGAGCAGAAACATATTTTACTATGAAGACTTAAATTACTTAAATGCTTTATGCCCCCAAACAGATTTATTTCATACATGAGTGTTTTACTTGAACTAAGCTCAGATGATGACGTGAATTGCATTTTCTTCCCAAGATGTTTTCTCTATTGTGAATATATGATTAGGTTGGCTTTTAAGTGATTAGTTTTAAGTTTTGGTGTGCAAGTCCTTATTTGATCGATGTTTATGAACCCTCACGCAAAGAATATATGTGGCCTTCCAAACCCATGCATGTAAGCTAGATGAAGGAGATTTAAAATGAAATCTATTTTGTTTGAATTGCAACTAGGTAGCCTAATGGTAACATGTTTAATTGACTTAATAAGATAATAAAGGGCATATCAAATTATCTAACTTTTGCACATTATGATTTGTGATTTCTCTTAATTACGGAACTGCAATTTCATGCCAATGTCAGTTTTCATGTTAGCCTTATCTCATGAAGCATGTTGTTTGCTCAAATTATATGTACCTGTATGACATACAAACACGATTTGATTTATTGAAGAAGTCTAATTAGGGATTTGGAAGTTAAAGGCAAGAAGAGTTAATTCATGAAGTATATGATATGGTGCACTTATGCATGCTAAGAGTATAGACATGTGGTCAATGAACATAACTTTGAATGTTGAAATATGCTGGTTAAGAATGGCACATATAAATGCCACGTTTGTGGTTGCATCTATGTGCATGAATGAATCAGTTATGATTTCCATGCATGAAGTACATATCAAGAGTAGTGAAAATTATTTCATGACAAATTGTGAATTTAGAAATGTTTTCTACGAATCTATGTACTAAAAAATGTTTCCTATTTAGCTCTGTATGTAAATATCAAGTGATTTATGCTTGCTGCAAGTATATTGCATTATTGTATATCCCTTAGATGTCCCATGTGGATTGTGGGTGAGGATCTGCTCATTGAGTCTGATGACTCACCTCTCTCCCTTCTTCCTTACAGTTTCAGGTACAAATATCGTTTAGTCAACATTTTCGTAAACACAACTATTCCAGTTGTGAGCTTTGCTTTACAGTAAGGCTTATATTAGAGTTATGTTAGAGTAGAGTGCTCAAGTAGATGTGTGTAGGCTAATGAGCGGCATTTTATGCCACTTTTCTTGCTACCAAACCTTAGCTTTTTGCATGAGTTTAACTGTGTTACTAATATAAATAATTAGAATTTTGACTTGTTCCTCATTTTGCATTTTTTTTTATAATAATTGATTATTGCACTAATTTTGGGATAATTATTGAATTACACCTTGTTGCATTTAACTTGTCTCTTTGAATATAGTTTTATGCACAGGAGCTTTGAATCAAGTTCAAATATCAAGAACAAGACTGGGAACTCTTAAGAAAGAGCTTACATATGAAAATGAGCAAAAGCACGAAAGCCCATCATTGGGTGAGCGTTGCAACGCTCAACAGAGACACCAAATTAGAAGCTCAAGTCACCACTATCTGGAGAGCGATGCAATGCTCGTTTTAGTGCTACAATGTTGGTGGGACAACGAGATTGTAAATAACTTATTTGTTTGTGGGCCCCCACTTTAGGCTATCTTAGAGAGTACTATATAAAGGATTGACGCATATGTTTGCCCTAGTTTTTGACTTAATTTCAAATCTGTAGTTTTAGACTCTCTTTCTCTCTCTACATATCTTTTCTTCTTCTTTTTCTCTATTCTTCTTTCTCTTAGGAATTTCATTAGTAAAGGTGCTTTGTCTTGGAGATTGTGGCAATGATTATTGCTATTATTTTCAGGTTCTATTTTCACTGTTGTGATCCTCCAGAGATAAAGAAGTAGATTTTCTTACTAGTGTAAGGGTTTCGGATGAATTGGGATAATATTCGAGATTTTATTTGATATTGAATGCATTAGTTTTCTCAATATCTTGCGGTTTCTATTCTTATAATTATCGTGGTAATTGCTATAATTTTTATTAGGAAAACTAAATTGGCGATCGTCGTTTAGGGAAACCCCTTGGGTATAAATTAATAGATCTATTAGTTTATGTTTGAGGGAGAATATTAGAATTACCTTTCAAATTAGCGGTTAGGTTACAACGATTGGTTCATTAAATAAATGTGATTTCTAAATAAATTGAGATCTCGTTTATTAGTTAATTGTAATGGTCAAATTCTAGAGGTCGATTGTTCACTAATATAATTGCCAGTAATTTATTATTAATAGCTACTGATGAATTCAATATTTGGTCTATGATAACTAGTTCCAATCGTAGGAATATCTTGCACTAGTGCCTCTTTATCATTGCTATTATCATTAAATTTTAATTACTTTAATTTCATTCTCAAAAACCCCAAAATTTTCCAATTAAGTGATAAAGCCTTCTTGAGAGAAGACTTAGGTTATGTCATTTTACTACATTTTTCTTGGCGCAACTTAGCATTAAAATAGTTTATAATTTGAGGAGGCAGGCGACAGCCTCGCTTCACAGGCAGGATCCGAGTCATGTATTTATCTTAAAGTTATGTATTTATTTTAGATTTATGGACATCCTTATGTGTTTTTAGATTTCAGCATTGAATTGAGAATATACATTGAAAAACGAAATTTATGCAACAAGCTAGAAAGGGACTCATGATTCTTATTGAAAGTATTAAACTAACTTTCATATTTGATTAGGATGTTTTCAGAGCCATATATGTTAAAAATTTCAGTTTTATGAATTCAAATATTATGATTTTAATTGAGAATTTGATAATGAATTAAATTTAATTATGTCTAAAGAATAAAAAGCATGTTAAGCTATGTATTCAGTGAGTCACGTTATCTAAAAAGCTTACGTGTGGATGGGATTCGCCACATGCCAGTCATATTCTCAAATCAAGTCGTGACAATATCTAATTTGAACATAAGGTATGGACAATGTCATCCTTATATTGTTCAAATATAATTTCTCAATCTCTAAGTAGACTGATTCAAATGACAATGATGACTCATTAAATTTATTTGAGCATGACCATGTATTTCTCAATCTCATTTATTGAGGGGCCTAGTAGATATCTCTCTTGAAACGAGGGACAAATCTTATCTTGTTTAGTCACTATCCTATTCATAAATTGCATTATATTCAACTAAAATTTTTATAATTATTCGATTAAAGATGATGTTTAATGATGTCAAAATATAATGTTTTTTATGTTGGAAACTATGTAAGCTCAGGTATGACGATTTTTGACATAACTATTATGAGAATAACTTACGACATTAATTCACAGTGATCTCATAATGGGTCTATCTAGTATCCTGTTCTCTAACAAATACCGACAAGCATAATTTTGTGCCATACACCTAATTATTTTATAATTAGCAATTAAGCTTATACTAGTATCATAGCATAATATTAATAATCAACTATGGATATATTTATTATTATATATAACATGCAATATAATAATAAATAAAATGAATAAAACATTTTTTCAATTTTGAAAATATAACTAAAATGAGGTCCAATAAATAGCCTAGGACACAACCACAAATAATATAAACATATCCCAAACCTTGGGAGAGATGCCATAGCCACTCCAAACACTTTCCTCCACCTTTCTTACAAGGTTATCACTCCTTATCCCTCAATATGTCCCCTTGGTAAGTGATTATCACCATGTTTCTTCACATTTTCATATGTTCTTCCATGTTTATGGTCTAGGGTAGCTTCATACACAAAATTCTCATGCTTATTTCTTCCTCAATCCTCTCTAAATCTATCCATGGTAAATTTTATAGTTGTTTATGTTTATTCTTGGTTCTATAGAAATTTGGTGCCATTTATGCTCCCAAGAGCCAAATTGGAGTTGATACCGCACTTTCGATATCTCACAGTGAGTGGTTTTGAACTCATAACTTTACTTTTAGTCATTATAGTTATTTTCTTACTTTTATAATTACTCTGCATGATTCAAGAACTGAAATATGTCACATTTATGATTTTTCAAAATTGTGTTAAGTTTAGAAAATTGGTGGTTTTATCATATCATGAAAACATGTTTAGAAAACCATATGTCCATTATTGATGTTTTTGTATGCTATGAAAATGTTTTAACTTTCAAGGAATGATTAATTTGAAATTCAATGATTAATTTGAAATTCTTGAGCTTAGTGTGATTTATAATAATTGCCAGATACATATTTTATTAATTACTAAAATGATATGTTTACAAGATCATGAATTTTTGAACATGATTTTAGAACTTCATATATGTTTGACAATCAAATTATCATAATTATATAAATTTTAAAACTTTTAGATTTATTCAATTTCTTTGCAAACTTATTTTTAAATAGTAATTAAAGAGAAATAACTCAACCTTGGTAACAAGTTATTGCTAGATTATCAGCCCACTCCTCAAACAATGGGACCTTGTTAGGTGCTCACTTGAAGGACCTTGTTAGGTGTCTTTCTTAGATTAAAGTTAACATGATCTTGTTAGAGGCCATTCTCAAATTCATATATTAGTTTAGTTATTAGTTTATCATGTTTTAGATTTAGATATTTCTATTTCTCTACTAAATGCTTCATAATGAAAATAGAAGTGTTTTTCAACACGAATTCATTATTTTTTATTAGTATATAATTATATAAAATGAATTGTTGTTGCTGCATCCTATATGTATTTATCTTATTGGTTGTCTCATGTGGATGTTAGGTGAGAATCCACTTATTGATTCTGATAACTGACCCCTCATTTCCTCCCATTTTAGATACAGTTGCCATTCTGGTTATTACTTACCTTCCATCTCAGTATTCCCGTAGCTTTTTGTAATACATGGTGTACACGTGTTAGTAGACAAGTTTTTATATGATCTCAAGGTCCCCTGGGACCCACCCATGTTGCCGGGTCTAAGATTTCGCTAAGTCTAAAGCCCTACACCTCCTTGGAAGGCTATATGATATAGCCTGATTTTTTGGATCAAAAGTACCAGTAATTGTTCCCTAGAGAAAAAAAAAATTGAAGAGTGATTTTTAATGAATTTTAGGAAACCTCTAGACGTTTTGTTTTTAGATATTTTATTAGATGGAGTTTTGATTTTTTAGGTATTTTATTTGAATCCAAATGGGAGTATTTCCTTATTTACATTTATGTTTTAAAGTTAATAGAGAGTAAAATAAATGGGTCCATGACCACTATAGCGGTCACAACAATGCACAGCATTGCCCCGTCCTGGCCGCGTGAAAGCTCTTGATCGTTATAGCAGTCCCCTTGAAGCCTGAATACCATGAAATGGCTATAGAACCCTTCCCTCGCTCTTCTTCCCCCATTTTTGCTCGAACTAGAAACCGTTAGCCCCATTCTTGCACAATTTCTCCCAAATCATCAAGGTATGTTCATGTTGATAGATTTTGGTCTCTTTTCTTCCATTTCCTTCATGTTTTTTGTATGGGTCATTGTTTTCTCTCATTGTTGTCAAGTGAGGGTACTCCTCAAATGTTGTTAGAGCTAGATTAGACTTACTTAGAGGTAAATAGAGTTTGATCTTGAGTTTTATGATAGTTATAGCCGACGTTGGTGCCCTCTCGGTTCTTCGAAGCTTAATTGGTGTTGACGCTATCATTTCCTCCCCTCTAGGTGAGTGAGTTTGATCTTATAACCTTAGTTTCCTCATTATAATTATATTTTTTACATTATGATTGTGAAATATCGAAATTGAGATGAGATAAAGTATAGAATATAATTTTATATGATTATATCTAGCTAGAAAAATTATGATTTATGATGATAACATGAAGGAATGAGTTTTAGAAAACCATGGGACCATGATTACTATGTTGTGTGTTATAGAAAATGTTTATATGTTTAAGAAGGGATTTATTAAGCAAATATATATTGTAGCAATCTTGCTATTTATTCAAATACGTTTTACGAGTTTATAACATTAATATACTTTCAAGATTTAAATTTCAAGCTATGTTTTAGAATATTCAGTTAAGATAATTATTTACATTGGAGATATGTGACACAAGAGTATGATTTAGCTTTTAAATAAATATGTTGTTATGACTTTAGAGTTATTATGATGATAAATCACAATGATTGAGTTATGATTATAGAATTTTCAAGTATGTAAAGATATGTTAGCTTGATATGAATTTAGAACTTCAGTTTTATGGTACCAAGAGGTATGAAATTCAGTATGATTCATAGCAACTACCAGATACATATTTCTGTGTGCTTGAAATCAGAATGTTCTACAAGTGGTGAACCCTTGGACTCGATTTTCACAGCCACAATTATGCTAAAGTCAGATTGTTAGAGTTATATGAGTTCAGAACTCTCAGAGTACTAAGACTTAGGGGCTCGCGTTTGCGAGGGACAGAGTACCCACCCTTTAAATTTAAATGATTTTATACGTATCCAAGGATTTTATGATTTTTCAAGAGTAAAATAATTATATAGAGTTTTAAATCCAGAGAAGAGTCAGAATAGAGTTCTAGAGAAATTATTAGTTTTATGATTTAGAGATTAGAAGGTAGCTATGGTGAAACAAACAATGAGTTAACGGCTAAACCCTAATCGTTAACCTTGGCAACAAGTTGTACAAAGAACAATCTCATAGAGTAGAGAATGGAACCTAGTTAGGTGTCCACTTTAGATCCCCAATGGGGCCGTGTCAGGCATTGGTGAAGTATAGTAGACGTGTTCAATGTGGTGAGGCCTGTGTCTGGTATCCACTGGAACAAAACCTTGAATTCCCCAGTGAGGCCCGTGTCTAGCACTGGTGGAGCATAAAGGACAATCCAGTTTCTCTATTAGAATACTATTATGTATGTTTTCCGAGGTTATTTATGATTTTAGAGAATATTTGATTTAAGAACTATTATGTGTGTGTATATATGTGTATATACATATATGAAAAATGATTTCTCGTTAAACTAAGAATTTAGAGATGTTTTTCTGTGAATTATAAATACAAAGATACTTTTTCTATATATAGTTATGGATATTCAATGGTTTATGATTTTTTTATTTATATTATATTATATTTCTTGGTTGTCCCATATAGGTGATGGGTCAGAGCCCACTCACTAAGTCTGTTGACTCATCCCTCTCCTTTCCTCTCATAGTTGCAGGTTCAGAGATGATTCAGATTCCGGTTCCACAGACGCTGTTATTCCAGTGGTGAGTCTTACTTTGTATTAAGGTCTAGAGTAGGACTATGTTAGAGTAGAGTGCTTTAGTAGATGTGTAGGCAAGATTTTATTCACGCATGTAGTATGATATATTATAGTATTTTCAAATACTAAGTATGTAATTGGAATATAAATTGTGATTTGAGATTTATGTGATGAACTAGAGACATATTTGTAATTTAGTTTTCAGATGTTAAACGAATTTTCAGAGTTTGAACATTAAATACTTTCAATTTATGAAATTAAATGATATTTTAATTAGAGAAAATGCTAGAGATTTCAAAGAAATCACATTTTAATTATTGTATTTATTCATAAATTAAGTATTTAGAGAGCCACATCACCCAAAAGACTTACGTAGAGATAAGACTCCTCACACACCGGTCATATTCAGTGTCGGGTCGTGACACTGTTCCAATAGTGAGTTTTGCTTCGTGATGCACTTTAGTTTATGATTATGTTAAATTAGAGTACTTTAGTAGTATACACGCAGGATCCAAACCATACATTTAATTTAAGATTTACGTACTTACTTTTAGAATTAATGAACACCTTTAGATGTATTTAGCTTTCAATGTATCGGAGACATTCATAGATTATGGTTTTGTTTATATGCGGATTAGATTAGGCCTTTATGTTTGCTGAAACACAAACTAGATTTAACGAAGTTGATTTTATGACTATGCTCGTTGAAATAACTCAGTTTTATGAATTTTATTATTATGGTTTTATATAGAAAATTTTGACATTGTTATAGATTGAAGTATATTTTGAAACGAAACTAGTAAATCTATACATATAATGAATCACATTACCTAAGAAGCTTTTGCAGGGGCCAATGTCTCACGTCCGTGATATAGATAAAATATTAAATCGTAGATAAACAATTTTAATATGATAAAACTAAAATAAAGATTAAATTGATATGCATAATAATATGATTCTTTAATTATTGTAGCGAGACTCATTCTCACTTCTTGCTATATAGATTAATATAGTTATGTAGATCTAAACAAAGTATTAGGTGAACTTTTTTATTTGAAAACTGACTCTAATAATGAATTTATTTTATACTTTTTAAAATTTTAAGTACATTCATCCGAACAAAATTAAATACATTAGTTTTCAAAATAAAAATAGAAGTTGTATTATTACAAGTTAAGAAATTAAGATAATAATTTAAACAATTTAGTTTTGTAGTTTTCATAAAATCTTAGTATGTTAATTATGTACGAAAATCGGCTGAGGATGATATATATATATTGTCATAAAAACGTTTACTTAAATATATGGGATTTATTGTGAGGTTGGGCTAAAAATTGAATTCTGATAGATATTTGTATATAGTTAAATTTAATTTTAAGATTCCATTATTATTAGGATAATAAAAAAGGCGAAAGAGATGAAAGAATAAATAATAATTTTATTTTAGTCATTAAATACACTTAAATATTGTATGACCATATATTAAATTTTAGAGTAAACTCCCAACTTATTTGACACTAAAATTGTCAGGACCAACTTGAGAGTTTATTCAAAATTTGTTTTTCACATGGTTAATCTTTAGTTTGGTTTTAATTTGTTGTTTTTAGAAATTGGGGAGTAAAATGACAAGGCATAGCACATTTGGTAATTAAGGGTTCAATTTTTGGCATGATGTATATTTAAAGAGTCTTGTGACGTGAGGCTTACCTCTTTAGGAGAGCTTCCTTAATCATTCTACCTGCTTTGGATACCTTGAGATCTAAAAATTAGGGAGCAAGAAATGAGAGAGGAAGAATGAAATGACTTTTTGTTCTTTAGTTGCTCAATAGTCATACTTAACAATACTACTTGAATAATTATTTTTTGGATTCCCTAGAATATTCTCTCACTTGACTGATGAAAAACAAATTTTTTGATATACAGTTAGGCGCTTAACGAGGACCTCTCTTAACAATATTTTTTCCACATATACTCCTTGAATAATAAAAAGCGTAAACAACATTTTTTATCATAACATTTACAATTTAACATAATTTAGTTGTAACAAAATTTTGACGTCAATTTTGTCCTAATACTTTTAATTTTGATATTAATTTTATCATTTTATTGCATTTCAACTTTAATTGAATAATGAAATTGATATAAAAAAATATTATGATTAAATTGATATAAAAATTAAACGTGCTAGAATCAAATTGATGTAAAAAATATTGGTAGCTCAAATTGATATCAAAATAAAAAAGTTAGGAGTAAGCTAATGTAACTTTTTTTTTTAAGATCAAATTGGTGTCAAATAAAAAAATGTCATGATAAAAAAGTTCTGTACTCTAATAAAAATCTATTAAGAAATATTCAATTAATAATAATAATAAAATCTTAGAGATGGATTAAACTTTTAATAATAATATGTTGCTATATTAAATATCTCTGCACATCCTTTTTAAATTTTTTAATGATTATTTTTTAGCAATACATTATCACAGATAGTTATTTTTATTATTCTATTTTACTCATATTATATATATTTCTATTATACTCTGATGATAATATAAATAATATAAAATAATTTGTTTTAATGATATAATTATTTTTTATATATTTATTTTTATTCTTTTTATATTTAAAAATATTTTTTCTTTTCCGTGAATTACACGGGTAAAGAATACTGGTTGAAATAAATTTTCAGGCGAAACCGAACTTTCAAGTTTCAACCCCTTGCCATTTATCGGTGATTGTTGTTGGTTAACGTGGAGATTCTGTTAATAAAAACTTTAATAAAAATTTCCAAAATAGTTCCTCAAGAAATGCAGGGACAAAAGCAGTTTGTTTGGATTTTAAAATTCTCAAACTGATCTATTATATTTTGAAAAAGGGAACAAATTCATCAATATGTACAGTTTCATCGATGTGAGGGACAATTTGGCACTCCTGTGGATATCCGAGCGACAAATTTCAGTATTTTGTCTAAAAACTGAAAAAAAAAAAAACCAGGAAAAGGCTTCCTGTCCGCAAGCTTCCAGTATGCCGCGCCTTACTTCGCGCTCGTCAATGTTAGGTGCTTCCCCCTCTCTCGGGAACTCCTTTAGACCCTTTCTTTCCATCATTCTTCACTCTCTCTCTATGATGCAACTGCAAATCCCGCTTTCAGTTTCTCTCTGCTCACACAGCATTGCCTACGAATACCAAATTACCAATACTTCTTCTTCCGCTTTTAAGTGCCCACAGCTTCTATCCAGTAATCATCCAATCCAAGAAGCATGGATGACCGGATTGAAGACGATGACAAGGACAAGGAAGCCCTGGCCGGGTTGAGCTCCCTTCCACCACATCGCAAAGCCCATTCCTACAGCCAACAGCTCCGTGGACCCTCCACACACAAGCGCCACCATCAGCTCCGCAAGCACAGTCTCGACGATCAGTGTATATCCAATAACATCGAGTCCTTTTATGAGTCTGACTCGGATGATGAGTTTTTCCCGTATTCCTCTGGTGCCCCTGCCACTGATGAATACCTCGAAGACGGCGGTGCGGATGATTTGTCTCAGTGTCAGCCTCTGCAGGAATTCATAGGCAGCGGGGGCGGAGCTGGGATCTTCAAGGCTCCCATCCGAGCCTCCGTTCATCCGGGGCGACCGCCATGCCTTGAGCTGAGGCCCCACCCGTTAAGGGAGACTCAGGTGGGTAAATTCCTCAGAACCATTGCTTGCACGGAGGCGCAGCTGTGGGCTGGGCAGGAGAGTGGGGTGAGGGTGTGGGAGTTTAAGAACGCCTATGAACCCGGCTGCGGTCTCAGTGGAAGGGTAAGAAGGGGTGACGAGGATGCCGCGCCATTTTATGAATCGGCTGACATCTCTCCCGCCTTGTGTTTGGCGGTTGACAACGGCAACAGGCTGGTCTGGAGCGGCCATAAGGATGGGAAGGTCAGGTCTTGGAAAATGGATCAATCTTTTGCCACCCCCTTCAAGGAAGGCCTTTCCTGGCAGGCTCATAGAGGTGCCGTTCTCGCCATGGTCATAAGTTCCTATGGTAGGTTTGGTGCTTCATTCGTTCATTCATTCCATTCTCTTTTCTCTTTTCTCTTTTCTTTTCTTTTACTCTCTTGGTAGTCCTCATTTCATGTTCGTTGCTTTCTTTCATGCAGGCGATCTCTGGTCAGGATCTGAAGGGGGTATGATTAAGATCTGGCCATGCGAATCCGTAGAAAAATCTCTTTCCCTGTCTCCGGAGGAAAGGCACATGGCAGCCTTGCTTGTGGAGCGCTCCTTTATCGACCTCAGAAGCCAAGTCACCGTTAATGGTATCTGCAGTATATCTTCTCAAGAGGTCAAGTGTTTGTTGTCTGATCATGCTAGAGCTAGAGTCTGGTGTGCTGGGCCTCAATCTTTTTCACTGTGGTATGCTTCCTGTTCTTACATTATATTATATTAATTGAGGTTGATGGCAGGATATGTTACTTATACTGGCTTTAATTTGCATTCTTCTCTAGTGTTTGGGTAACCTCTATTTTGACTCCTTAAACTTTTTTACATGGATTCTGCCTGCAAAAATACGCCACGTCTCCAAATATGAAATTTGCTTTACTTAACAATTTATATTTTTTTTTTATAGGGATGCCCGTACCAAGGACCTTCTAAAGGTATTTAACATCGATGGTCAGGTGGAAAATCGAGTTGACGTGTCATCAGTGCAGCAGGATCAAGCAGTAGAAGATGAAATGAAGGTAAAGTTTGTTTCTTCCTCAAAAAAGGAGAAATCACAGGGTACTAGTTTGCTGCAACGGTCACGTAATGTTCTAATGGGAGCTGCAGATGTTGTTCGTCGAGTTGCAACCAGGGGAGCAGGGGCATTTGTTGAAGATACTAAAAGGACAGAAGCTCTTGTGCAAACTAGTGATGGAATGATTTGGAGTGGATGTACAAATGGCTTACTTGTACAATGGGATGGGACTGGGACCCGTGTGCAAGATTTTAATCGCCATCCTTGTGCTGTCCAATGCTTCTGCACTTTTGGAGCACGGATATATGTAGGCTATGCTAGTGGTATTATCCAAGTTCTGGACCTAGAAGGCAATCTAATTGCAGGATGGGTTGCTCATAATGGTCCTGTGATTAGATTGGCTGTTGGCAATGG